>CABHPH010159169.1:24420-47757 GCA_902168325.1 Peromyscus nudipes | reverse complement strand
AAAAAAAAACAGGTAAAGTTTATAGTTGCAAAATGGAGTCATTGAGTTATGGTGTGCATGGCCATCATTAACATTTTTAAATCAGACCAGCTCTGATTACCTGTGTGAAATCCTTCTACAATTATTAACTGTTAACTTATTAGCTTATTAACTAAAGGCCTATTAACTTTCTTTAGTCTGTCCACAGGACTCTGGAGCAAACAGACATTATTCACATCTCAGAGGAAAAGTCTCACAACAGCCCTTGAGTAACACATGGCATTTTGTAGTCTATATTGTAAGCTGTCTCTCTATCAACATTTTTCTGTGTTGACTAGATGTTTCTCACAGATATGAGGCTTGATTGCACACTCATTATTTTAACATCAGTGGTGACAGGAGATTTCACCACAGTCAGTAAGAACAGGAGTGGAAATGTGAGTGCTAGTAAGAGGTGGGGAGCACTCCTTACAGCCACCATGGGATTCACTGTACCCAGACACTTTGTTACATTGTTAAATTGGATTGCACTTGTGTGGTAGAAATCCATCCTGCACACAGAATTTTGTAAGTTGAAATAGGAAACGTTTGCTACATAAGTATACATAATTTTTCCAAAAAAATTATTGCAACTTTTGTGCTTGGCCACAAATGTCACTGTAAGACCCAATAAGGTGAGGACTGGAAGTCATCCTTGATATTTGCTGCTCTTCATGAGAACATGTTAGTGCAGTGATTTCTAGAACAGGATGCCTTTATAGGATTCAGGAAAAAAATGTGAAAGTTCAGTACCTTCTGGAGAGCTGGGAAACAAAGAAGTGGGACTATTGAAAATGCAGAGCATAAAAGAAAGAAACATTTCTCCTAAGACATGAAATATTACACTGTAGCTGTCTAACATCAGGCTTGGAAGGATGGAGACTTTGTAAGCCAGGAAAAACAAGTTGCATGAAGTGGTCACAGTATGAGAAGATGCTGCACTAGAGTATGGGGCTGTGAGTCACAGTGTGTGATATTTCAAGTTTTAAGCCACAGATTTTTCAACTATAAATGCTACTTAAATCACTTTATTTACATTATCAGTATTAAAATAATATTGTAATGTAATTGTTTTCATGTTTTGAAACAATAACTGTTTAAAGAGATGATTATAGAATAGAGATCTTCAAGTTGAGAAGCAATCTCAAACTGATTCAGAATGATTGCAGACTCCTGTAGCATAAATATTTTTGTCACTGATGTTTTCAAGTTACCAACTGTCTAACCACCAATTTTTAATATTCCTTAGTATTTAACAAGCATCCTCACAGATAAATATAGTCAAATCCAACATACCATTGCCAGTAACAATTTCAAAATCACAATCCCTCTGTTGACTCTCATTCTTCATATTGAAAGGCACCAAGTCCATCCTCATTGAAATATTGGTCAGGGTTGCATGCACAGAAAGAGCTCACTGGCAGTCACAAAAGTTGCTCTTTTTTCCATCCCCATTGGAAATTAGCTGCTTTTCTAGAGACTCTGTAGAGGATTTTTATAATAATCTGTAAATATGGTATGTGATTTTTCTAGTCTGCAAACATACCAGTTAGTAGCTGTTTCTGAGTTTTATCCACATACCATGTGGAGAACTTTCTACTGATATCTTTTAACAAATTGAACACTATCATAAATAGGCACTGTGAAGGCAAATTTTTCTTTATCCTATTCTTGTAAAGGTGTAGTTTTTTTTTTAAAAAGCAGTCTTTTAAATCAATCACTATAATAGACCATCCCTTAGGTAATAAAAAAAAGGCAAGGGAATTCCAGGCTGTAAAGAGCCCATTGGCTGAATCATCTTATTTATTGCTCTTAAATTTGTTAACATTCTCCATTTTACAGATTTCCTTTTAATGACAAATATAGGAGAATATTCCAAGGACATGTCAATTCTTCAATATGTTGAGCATTTATCTGCTCCTGTACCAGCTTTTCCAGTGCTTGTAATTTTTCTGATGTCAAAGGTCATTATTTCACCCACATAAATTTGTCTGATCATTTATAGCTGTTTGACAAAATTTTGTTCTTCTAGTCTCTTCTGAATTTTTTGTTTTATCTACTGAAGCTACTCTGTCCTTTATTACATTCATAGCAGTGTTGTTTTTAACAACAGGCATTAAAATTGCTTGTTTTTAAACAGGTGTTGCTTTGGGATTTTGATTGCTCTGTTGATGAGTTTTCCTGATGCTGATAGGAATGGTTGAATCAAATTTGATATTGGGGTGTGCAAGAGGCCCCTTAGGGTGTATCCCAATGGCAGTGGGTTACCTTGCCTGTCTCTAGTTGATCTTCATTTGTTAGTCTGATGAGGCCTTTGCCGCACCTTATGCATACTCCAAAAGATTGGGGCCTTCTGTTTGGATTATCTCTAGAAAAAAAACAAAAACAAAAACAAAAACAAAAACATGGTTTCTAAGGAACACCTTGCCTTGCCTAGAATCCCTTTTCAAATGACCTTGCTTAACACAATTATAACATTGACCTTTTGATTTTTTTCTTAAAACCCTTTGAAATTACTTTTCAGCATGAGATCCAATATCAGCCATATTTTTAATCCATTCATCTGTTGGTGTTGATTTTGCCTTTCAAGGCCTAGTCACCATTTTTCATTCTGAATTAGCATTTTCAAAAGCCAAAGATTCAATTTGTCTGACTTCTGGATCTGATACTCTTCTATTTACAGCTTAAGTCAGTCTTTGCAAAAAATCAGTGAAGGCTTCTTTTGGGCCTTGTATAATTTTAGTAAGTGATTCAGACCTCTTTCCTGATTCTTCAATCTTGTCCGAAGCATTTAAAGCTGCTAAATGACATAGCCCCAAGGTGTGATCATATAATTCAAGCTGCCTTTATAACTTAGCATATTGACTTTTACCCGGATACTGATACTGGGAAATATTAATACCTATAGCCCTATTTTGTTTTTCTATGGCCCAGCTTTCTCTATCCAGCATGTTCACCATTATAACTGAGGACCAGTTTCCAATATTGCTTTTGTCAAATCTTTCCAATCTTGGGGGCTAACTATGTTCTGAGTAGCCCATGAATTTAATATATGCTTCACATAGGATGAATGCATACCATATGAAAGTACTACTTCCTTAAATCTCCTCAAATCAAATATTTCTATAGGATTCTATTTAACTTCTTTATAACCTTGGGGATGCCTAGCATATGCTGATAGTTCTTGTATAGTAACTGGATAAACTAAGGTTGGTTTTCTAAGAACTTTTCATCTGTGGTGGGGTGATAGGTTCTCTTCTAAATTCCTCTGTCTGTGTCAGAGTATTTTTCTTATTTTTACTTATAAGTCTTTCTAAGACTTTTATCTTATCAATTCACTTTTCATATTTAGCACAATTATCAAACCACTTTTGATGTTTGGCACAAAAAACACTATGGTTATTAAGGAAGGAAAAAATATGAATTACCAGATTGATAGTAATTATAATTAATATTATGTCAATTTCAGTTAAGTCATTTATTTTTTCATTTTCTGCTTTTATTTTCAAGTCATCTGAAGTAGCAAGTAACACCCTGAATTGTGATATTTTCCATCTTTAATGTGGGAAAGATCTGTTTCCCTTTTAATATTACTTAGCTCTCTCCTTAAGGACTTCCTAGGTGTCTTACCAAATTTAATATCTTCTCAGTTCATCTGCAGCTGGTGTGATTTCTCTGTGTGGTCATGCCAATCATTGGAGCATCAAATATTGTCTTTATCAAATTTGCAATCATTTGATTTTACCAATAGAGACTTGGGAGCCAGATGCCAGGGTAAAAACCTCCTAGCTCAGAGAGGCAGAGAAAGCACCCAGCTGACCTTCTCTGCTGCAGCCCTGAAAGAGCTCTGAAAGTCCCCCCCTCTACTTCCTGTGTGTCTGTCTATCCATCCTCCTGACTCTCTCTTGCTCTCTATGGTTTTTTCCTGTCAACTGGTTTCTTGCTCCATCTCTCAACCTGACTTTATTTAATACTATTTACAATATTCAAGCAGAAAGCTTTTGGATTAAAGATGTGTGCTAGGGCTGAGCCATACCACAACTAGAAACAGGTTTTTCTAGTAAATAACACCATCTTGGGGTCACAGTGTGATCCAATATCCTGCAACATACTGCTCTAAAATTATTCACTCAGGAATACTCAGAATACACAAGAAGTGGGCAGAATAGGTTTTCTTAAGTGATGTGGTACTCCTGGGATTATTCAGAGTAGAAGAAGAAAACCACCACACTTGATAGCTCATATCCAGATATGTTTTTGAACTCTTATAAAAACAAGCATATCGGGTATTTTACATAGTTCCAGGCATGCTTCTTGGATAAAAATGAGGATGAGTTCCAGGAGGCAACCATTGTTTTGTTTTGTTTTGTTTTGTTTTTTGTTTTTGTTTTTTATCTTTGAAGACAAAGTTTATTTCATTTGTAGCACAAGTAGAGGATAGGATCGTTTATATTTATTCCATAAAAATAGAAAAGACAAACGTTGATGGGCTTATTTTAAAACTTGCTGCAGGACGGTGGTGGCACACACCTCTAATCCCAGCACTCAGGAGGCAGAGGCAGGTGGATCTCTGAGTTTGAGGCCAGCCTGGTCTACAGAGTGAGTTCCAGGACCAGGGTTACACAGAGAAACCCAGTCCTGAAAACACAAACAAAAAAGTTGCTGGTAATAATCAGTGAGTTTCAAACAATAGGAAGATTAGTTAGGTTAGTTTTATTGCTTTTTGCAAAAGCTTAGGAAAACCTACAGAGTGAGATCAAGACCTAGAACACATCTGAGCATGGCCCGTAGTCCATGGAGGCAACCATTCTTTAAGATGAATTTTGTCTTCTGTTTGCTCCACGGCATGTAAAATGACACAATCTGAAATACTGGTTTCTGCCTGTTTTGTGGCAACACAAGGTCAAGTTTACATTCTCTTAGTCTCCAAATTCTGCTTCGCTTTTAAAATGAAAACTATTCTTTGGTATTCTGATAATATAGGTAGATATGTGGTTAATATCATATTGATGATCATAAATATGCTCATATATTCTGACTACTATATGTTCATTGTTTACAGCCCTAAAACATACAAAAATCCACATTCTAGACAATATTTCCACAGAATTCCTCTGCCAAACATTATAAAAATAATAAAACCATAAATAAATAATAAACAAATAAATAGATAGATAGATAAATGGTTCTTCAACCATCCTCTCTCTGCCATACTGACAAAGTTTAAGGCTGTGTACACAGGTCCTTCAGATTAATTAATATGTAACTGACAAATAAAAATTATATGTACTCAGGCCACATAGATTTCTTAGTGGTTAAGAATATATACTGCTCATCCTGAAGACCCAAGTTCAGTTCTCAATTGGATAGTTCACTCCCATGCCAGGGGACACATTGTCTCTGACCTTCAAGAGTACTTTCAGCTAACATGCATGTACATGTGCGTGTACACACACACACACATAGTCACATACAACTAAAAACAAGAAAAATTTAAAATATTTAAAAATTATATATACTGAAGGGGTAGAGAATGATTTAATACACATGTACACATACATAATATGGAATGATTCCCATAATAAAACTAATAAGCCGCCGGGTGGTGGTGGCGCACGCCTTTAATCCCAGCACTCGGGAGGCAGAGCCAGGCGGATCTCTGTGAGTTCGAGACCAGCCTGGGCTACCAAGTGAGTTCCAGGAAAGGCGCAAAGCTACACAGAGAAACCCTGTCTCGAAAAACCAAAAAAAAAAACCCACCCCTAACTAATAAGCCATTCACCATGCAAATTTCCTCCCCTCTGTGTGTGTGTGTGTGTGTGTGTGTGCGCGCGCGCGCGCGCGCGCGCGCACGCGCGCCACATTATTAGCCATAGCCACATGCTTTTAGCTTTCTAGATCTTAGTATTCTTACAACTGTAAATCTGAATTCTTGGACCACCTTCTCCCCATTCCCCAACCCCTTAGCCCTTGCCAATAGCCGCTATTCTTTTGCTGTGACGAAACATCATGACTACAGCAACTCTTATGAAAGAGAGCATTTAACTGGGAGCTTGCTTATAGTTTCAGAGGGTTAGTCCATTGTAATTGTAGCAGGGCACATGGTGGCAAGCATGGCTCTCGAGCAGTAGCTGAGAGCTACATCCTGACCCAGAGGCCAAGATAGAGAGATACTGGGTCTTGCAAGGGCTTCTGTAACTTCGAAGCCCACCACGAATGACACACTTCCTCCAAGACCACACCTTCTAATCCTTTTAATCCTTTCAGGTAGTTCCACTCCCTGGTGACTAAGCACTTTAATATACGAGCTTATAGGGACTATTCTTATTCAAACCACCACATCCAGTTTATCTTATTTAGACACACAAACATCGTTCGTGAGAGGCACTTTACTCCAGTTACAGGTAAGTCAGATAAGGAGGTCGGGACTCAGTCCAGCTCAGAGAGCAGTGAAATAGCAGCTGATGGAGGGTTCATGAGCTGTCCTTGAATTAGTACACCCTGCCAAGGATCCAGTCCCTAAACTGTGCTTCTTCCTTCAAGGTTCACTTATGAAGACACCACATACTAACGGCCAGAGTAATGCTAGCTGATGGGTACTAGACACATAATTGACTATAAATTAGAAATCCCTGTGGGTTTTTAGACCTAAACCTAAATAAAATCCCAATTAACCTGGCAGAGCATGTCTAAAACCCTGTGCACAGATGGTAATGCCCTTTCCATATTCTTTTTACTGATACAAAATACTTCATGGATTTATGTAGTTGTGTGGATGGATGAATTTTATATGTGTCCAAGAAAGTACAAAAATTATAATAAAATACGCACTTAGGAAAAGAAAAACCTTAACTCTGCAAAGCTCAATGTTAGTAGTAATTTAAAATAATGCGTGCATACCGGGCTTCAGATATATTATTCTAAGCAGAGTCTCAAGAGGGACAAATCTACCATTCCGATTTGACTAAAACCCATCTAGTGTGTATTTGCACTCATCAGAAAGATCTAACACGGGTATGGAAAATTACAGTCAGTCTATTGCTACTTGGAATTTTATATGCTTACCAAATAAACAGCTTTTATTGTGTGATCTTATTTCATTCTAATAAGGTGTTAAATTTTCTCTGCTTTTAATTGTCTAGTTTTATTAAGCAAGTGCTTATCCATTTTCTCGATAAAAGAACTCTTCTTTTCCACTGTAAAAGTCACCCACATTCTTCCATGGCTGCTGATAGTCTAACATCTGGTATTTCTAAATAAAACACCAGAAAACCCTGAATCACAGTCAGAAGAACTCACTTAAATAACCAGAGAGGACTTTTCAGAAGAAGGAAAATCCTCTTCCTGCTTGATTCACACTTGTTCTTCGGCGATCACAAGGCCCCCATTATTGCATCTGTTGGAGCAGATCTTTCCGGGTATGAAAGGACCAGCTGTTCTTGTCTCCATGCCTATGGTGAGTCTTTTAAGAACCCTAAAAGTGAGCCCCCCACCCCCAGGATTACTCATTCACATGCTCCACTGTGTGGACTGACAGCAAAGTGGGGCAGTTAAGACTTGACCCACTTACCACTGTCAGATGGTTCTGATCTACGTCTGAGAGCCTCTTTAAAACTTACCGTTAGGGGATTAAGGGAAATAACAGATTTTTCCTTCAGAGCTTTCCACTTTCTTTTTCAAAATTGATGGGTTTTTAGATTATTCTTTGTACTGATTCTAATAAAATACATATTCTCACACTATAAGATATAATCAAATTTGGTACAGAAAGACATTTATGACAAACTTTGGAATTCCTAGATTGTGTCCTAACATTTACATTTGGAGCTGGTAGAATATGGAGACCTGTTCTTTGCTCATGAAGTACACATTCTTATGTGATAAAATAGAAATCCCATAGTTGCGTCTCACCACTCTACACCATGGCCACAAAGCCAACACTAATCGTGCTCTCATGAAGCATTGCCATCCAAGCCCATTGCCTTCTTTACCCCAGATTATTCTTCTGGTCTTCAGAGGCCTGCTCTAACTAGCCTCTCTGCCTTCCTTTTTGTTCTGCTTGGGAGTTTATTTACTATTGTCTCCTTTTTTGATACACTCTCTCTGTGGGCCCTTGGCTTCCCTTATCGATGGTATTCTAGGTGTTGGCCCATGTTATCTCTAGGAAGGTAATATGGATGACCTTCCCTGAAAATTTAAACCACAACTCTGGCAACAACCTTTGCATTTAGGATCTGCCCCAGATGGATTCCGGCTCTCTTAAAGTGATAGGTTATAATACAGTGACTAAGCAATGTCATTTCTAGATGGTTGCTTCTATGGACTTTAAAACGGTGTGTACCCGCAATAAGATACTAGACTTAACACAACACTATTTTTAGCAAAAAGATTCCCATCCTTGATCATTAGAAGAATTCACCAAAAGAAGAGACAAATACTGAGTAAAATTTAGTTGTTAATCTCATCTCATAGGTAATTTACTTCTGCTTCTCAAATTCTAATAATCAATAAACTCTTATCTCATGTTTCCTTTCATCTCTCCCTTTTCAGTGCTCTCAGATGACAACAGAGGAGTGGGTGCAGAGGAATTGTCCATCTTCTCAAGAATTCTCTGATTCGCAAAGTTCTGTGTGTGTCCTAGCAGCCAGATACCTACTGCCCATTTTAAACTAATGGATTGTTCGCTTCCCGTGACTGAAGAATGCTGGTCTATTGCTCTGTGTAGTCTAGAGAAATTCTTCACCTTCTGTTAACCTCATTTCTCTCAAGAGACTCTAATGCCGCTCTAAGAGTGGGCAGGTATTGAGTAAAAGGAAACTACAGTTAGGCGCCATGCAAGAAGAGGACATTTGCATAGGAGGCTGCTGAAATAGGGCAAAACCTGGCTGTCAATCATACTTTGAAATCAGTGTGACATATACTCTGCTCCTGTAAATACATTCTTTATCTGGTCTTTCTCTTTGAACCTTTGTATCCCCGAGGGAGCATTTTAAGTGAAATATCCTGCCAATAGATATCTGATTTTAGTCCAAAGACATAAGCAAAAAGGTGGTTTGTTTGTTAATGTTTGCGCTTTCTGTATAATGAAATGTATTTTCTAAAGGAGTTTATATTTTCATGGCATTTAAGCACCCAAGTGACTGACAAATCATTTTCTTTTTCTGATGCTTAAGAAAAACAGGGCTCTACTGAAATTCACCATGCTTATGGACCCATAAAATTCCAAGCCAAAAGTAGATGGTCACAGTGATGAGCTTTTTGGAGTGTTTCTCGGTAGAATATGTTATCCATTTGTCTACACTCCATATATAATGATGATAGTGAACAATGTGCTGAACAATTGAAGGAATAAATGATACTTACATAAACATACAAAAGCCATGCATTTGTGTTTTAAGATATGTTTAGGGTATCTTTCTGTTTATTGCTTGATAATTTCTTGCATGTACATAATTTATCATAATTGTATCCACTATAACAGTGGAAAGACCCTGATAGGAAATAGTTCTAAATCTTGTCTCCTAATTCTTTACCAGGAAGACCACATGGCCTCTTTATTCTGGCAAAAAATAGGGGCACTCATATGCTTGTGTGTGTTATGTGGTATTCAGTATGGACAATCAATACTGTACATGTGAATGAAGGCCAGGGGAGGATGTCTGGTGTCCTTTTCTATCACTTTTCACCTTATTACTTATTTTCACCTTATTATTAAGACAGAGTCTCACTGAACCCGGAGCCAGGCTGGCAGGCAGAGATTCTTAGGGATCCTCTTGTTCCACTCCACCACAACACTGGGTGTACAGATGTGTGAATCGTTGTGCCTGGCTTTTTACATGGGTACTTGTGATTCAAATTCAGGTCCTTATGCTTACAAAACAAGTACTCTTAGCAGTAGACCATACAAAAGTTATTTTTTCAAAATATTTTAAACTATGATTTCCAAATTGCAGTCAAGGTTTATCTGATCTTTACAAATAATTTGTGAAAATACTCATAATCATCAAGATATTTACATGCACACACATGTATACGTGAATATATATATCATATCATATCATATCATAGAGGTCATGGAAATTATCTTGACAGATGACTACAACCAGCGGAGTAATGTCTACAGTCAGGAGGGTAAGTTACTGCTTTGTGGTTCTATCTTACCCTAGTCAGAATACAACCTTCAAGAAAACAAATAGTGGTGAAGCTGTGAAGAAAGAACAGTCCTTCTTTGTTGCAGGTAGAAATTTAAATTTATGCAGCCATTATAAAAATAATTATGAAGATTTCTCTCAAAAACTAAAACAAACTACCAACTACCTCAATTTGGGGCATATTCCCAAGGGACTCTGAGTCAACATACTACAAAGACAATTGCATTGTATACCCACATCAACTTACCTCTGTAGAACCAAGGTAAAAACCATGCCTGGTTACACATACACATTTCCCAGTTTCCATTTATGAATCAATGAGCTGCAGCAATGAGATTGTGACAAGCAGCAAGAATGTAGAGAAGCCCTTTGTAGAGGTGGACCCAGCTCACAACCATAACCTCAAGTGTTGACTTTCTTCCTTTCTCCATGATCGTGTGTAAGATGAAAAATGTATAAATGTCAATCTGAGAAACTTGTCACATCTGAATTTCTCATTTTCAACATATATCATTTCAATACAAATACAATATGGATCAGATGCAAATGGAGAGATAAGGAAGTAATATTCAACCTTCATTAGCAAGAACTTCAAAAAGTAGAAGGCACAGGCTGTTTGTGAGGCTTGACAGGACCAACTTCACTGAGTGTTAATGAAAGACAAATTCTCACATTTATGTTTTCAGAACTGTTTTAGACACTAGAAAACGAAGTCTATAAATATCTGGGATTCAAGATATGCTATTTTGATTTAAACACAGTGAAAATGGTTAAACATTCTTATTGACTAAATTGATCAGGGTTTTCTTTCCCCTTTGGAGCAATATTGCCTATTGTCAGTATCATCTGATATTAGATTTTCTTCACTGCTACTTTTGTTCGACTCACTGATGCTCTTAGCCCTGTGTTTGTCAATTCTGAAGTATTAATCCCTACTAGCTTGTTTTGACGCTTGTCGGTGCACTGGTTTCTCAAATTGTAATGTATAAAGAACAGAGTTTCTTCATTATATAAGGAAATTAGCTTGTACCACATCTGTTTTTAGAACCTAGAAGAAAATCTATGTGTATCAGCATCAACATACTGTGCAACATTTTCTGCAAAGTATGGAAAAGTGAACTGAGACAGAATGCTAAATCTGTTATTAAACTTTATTACAAAAGCAAAACCTGAGAATCCTGTTGTTTACTCTTGATATTCAAACCAGTGAGTCTCTGAGCCAGTCATGCCAGAGCACAGTATAAAATCATTCCCTTTAGATAGAATGTCGAACAAGACAATGGCGTTAAAATTGGGCATTTTGTATTGTAATGCCTGAGTCAAAGCTGAGACCTACACCATCCATAGGCGCTTTTGAAAGTTACTGTCACATTTTGTAATGCAAAGTTTACATGTAGGTATATGAATAGAGATACCTTTATATACAAACATATGTTGTATTTATGTGCATTTGTATATTTTATTGCAAAATTCTGGCTTCCCTTAATAGGAAAGGAGTCATATGCCATTTCAAGCATTCATATAACTTTAAATCAATGTGTTTATTGTCTCAAGAAAAATAAAGGTCTTGTGTTTCTAGGAGCCAGAAAAAATAAAATTAAAATGTTTATCAGGTTAAATTACTGCTTAAAATGAATTCAATAGATTAAGAGGGTAATTTTCAAATTAAAAGTACTAAAATATATGACTATTTAATGCTAATTTATCCTCTTAGAAACTGAGAATCAGCTACTCTTTTGGTATCATCAGAACTGTGTTTGGGTGGCTACCTTAATCTAGCTGTGCAATATTTTATTTATGAGTTCATTACAATAAATTGTAATATCCACAGTTTTATAGGTTAAAATAATACTAAAATCTCCAGTGACTAACATTGTACAGTTTTCTGTGCCAAGTGTTATTATCTAATCTCTACATGTAAGGAAACTAATGTTCTTACCTTGTCTGTTGTCCTGAGCATTTTTTCTCGTTCGCTGGTTACAAGAGAAGCTCACAAGGAAAAGCTGGGCTTTGAAACCCACAGTTGGACTTCTAGGTTGTCACATATTAGAATATACACATGATTTGTCAAAACTCTTGGCACAAACATGGATCACAAACACGTGTGCCACCTTTTGTTGAACTGTGATTCTCCCGCAGCCAAGGAGACAATTACAGAAATCTTATGGAGAAGAGAAAGATCTGTTCCTATAAATTATTATTTGTTATAACTCTAAGTGAAACTAAGAGTCACCACCTTCTAACTCCTTATGTGGCATCTTCTTGAGGTGGATGAACACTGAACAATTTTTTTTAACCATTTTCTCTTGATTCAGGTAGTACTAATCTCCCTTAAAAACACTAGAATATGAGGTTGTTTGTGAAAATTCTTATTTTTATGTTTTTCTATAACATGGATAAGTTCATATTTTCAAAGAAAATGATACAAAATATATGCAAAGTAAAAGGCCAAAACATTTCTTATATGAAGGTATAAAGATAATATATTCTAGCATCTTAAAAATTAAAATTTCAAATTAAAAGCACAACCATATGCAGATAGTTCATGATAACTTGTCCTATAAGAGACTGAGAGTCAACCTGTCATTTGTGATGTCTGAATCAGTTATTTCATAAAGAATATTTATAAGTCTATATCTCATAGTACCATGTTTGCCACTTGTCAATAGTATCTTGTAGTTTTGATTTGGTGTTCCTTCTCATTTGAATGTTCAATCTCTCACTTGAGTCTAACCTCTGTGTCAGACATGATCTAGGCAACAAATTCTACTTTTATGTAGACAAGATGAGAAACAGTTTCTAGAGTACACAAAGGACAAGCGGGTTTCTTGACCATCTTTTGCAGCACCGACCTATCTGCAGAATAAAGCTGTTTTTATTGTTACCAATATGGCTTCAAAGCCTTCTAGAACATCAGGCAACAGCATTCAGGAATTAGACAACTATTGAAAAAAAAAAAAACGTGGTCTAGTCTCACAGTTGATTCTCCTTGAGTAAATATCCCAGTTATTTCTCACATCTAAAATGTGGTTCTGAAAGTTCTCTAAGATGTTTCCCATGAGTCTCAGCAATGTAGCTGTCAACACACCATAATACCAACTTTGTCCTCTACATTCAAGATGGAGTACAAAAGCAGATGGGTTGTAACCTACTTAAGACAACTTGAATCATTTCCCTTAGTCAACAGCCCTCAAAATACTACATTACTGATCCTTTGCATGATAATGATTCAGGAAACCTCAAATCCGAACTACTTGGATGACATAGCTATGCCAATCCCTGAATTCATTTCTTACTTTTTCTCTCCATCATAAAAATCTAGGTCTCTTTATAATACAAGTACAGAACCATTTCCAAGCTACCCAGAATGGCATTCCACATGGTAACTTAAGTAGAGAGAAAGCAATGGAAGAGAAATTATTCATGCTTCAAACTAACCTTCCACCCAGCAATTTAGGCTTTGCTCAAGATCCTACAGAAAGAGATGCATTCAAGATCTTGTGTGGTCCCCTGTTGGCAGGGACCAAAGGAAAAATGAGGCAATAAATGAACCACCCGGGGCAAGCATACAGAAGTAAATGCAACCATGACACCACCACTTCAGTCCTCACACTCCCTTCTGTTCTAAGGCATGCTCTTTTAAGTCTAGTGATTTGTTCTTGGCCAAAACGCAACATAGTATGTTCTTTCATTCTTGAGCTTTCCATTCAGAACAGTGTGTTCTAAGCAAGACCAGTTTCTATTATGAAAATAATTTGTATAGACATGTGATGAAAAGAGATCATTTAAATCTCTTTTTTCAACTACTCTTACACCAAATGGTTCAAACATTGAGTATGACTATATAAGAAGATGATAAATCAGTCCACAAAAGAAGAAAAACAGCTAGTTCTATTCGTAGCCAAAAGTGAAAATTAACCTAACAATATGTTTCACCCAGCCCATTGGTAAAATATAAAAATTATTAGTAAATGTTGTTTTGGGCATAAGAATATATACTCAAATGCCTGATCAACATATAGACTGAGAAAGAACTTATGGAAAGCAACTTGAAATTTTATAAAGATATTAATATGAGCAGAAGGGAATTTTTGTGCAAAAGGGAATGATGCATTGTAAAAGATGACCTCCTGATTGGGATAGGAGTTTAACCCCACTCAGAATACACAGAAATAGTTGGCTAAATGGCTTCAAGACTGATCAAGTGTATGGTATGATGATTTTAAAATATTTTTGCTTTCATCCCAAATTCATTCAGTCCCCATTTCAAAGGATCTCCCATATTAGGTACAATGTTTTTTAGTTTAACAACTGGTAAGTGGTAAGTAGTATCTCCAACAATTTCATTCACATAATTTTGGCAAGATTGAATTTTTTTTATTTTTTATGTTTTATGTTTATTTATTATTTTTATTTTTTATATTTATTCAACACTATAAATTATGCTTTTGAACACGGTTGATTTATGTTGTATCCCTTTTTCTCTATATAGAATTTTTTCTCTATGTATAGTTGATCTTTCAGTGTTTCACTGAACTATTTATGCATTAATAGGCGGAGAATCTGTTAAAATTGTTCTCCTTATTTGCTCTCTGTACTTCACAAGTTTCAGTCCATGCAGGTTTTCCAAATTTTCTCTGAGGTTATATATAATAATTTCTTTATAATTTCATGCATGAAACATTTAAAAATGTAAATGCAACACTGTTACTTTTTCAACATGTTTTGTAAAGAATTGTAAATTTTTCTCTGCATTGGAACATTACTATCTCTTCCCACTCCATTTACTCAAAAAAAAATATTCTTTATGCCAAACAAAATAAATAACATAGATTTAATTTTTTAATTCCTTAATATTTGATTTAAGGGAAGTTTATTTTGATAAATATGTAAAGACATTTTTTAAACAAAATACTTTGCTCATGAATTGTGACTTTATATCTGTTATGACAATTTATGCTAAGATCTGTTTGTTGGCTTTCTATTCCAGTGAGTTTATCAGTACTTTCATAAGCACTCATAATTGCATCTAGCTTTCCTTCATCTTATAGAATCTGAGAAGGCAGGTCTGCTTATTTCCTTTCTTAGGACTTTTGTGTATATTCACATATTTTTGTGTATCTTATACCTTATGAATTACAAAAATGATTGCAAACTAAACTTTGAGAAGGAACATATTTATAATTGTTCTAATTTCTGTAAGAAAACACCTTGACAAATTCAACTTATGGAGAAAGCGTTTATTTTATTTCACAGTTCCAGGTTACAGTCCATCATTGTGAAGAAGTTACTATAGCAAGAGCTTCAGGCAGCTGGTCACACGCCCAGGAAAGTGCAGGTAGAACATGAAAGCATGCTTAGCATTCTACTTGCTTGCTCTAATCTTACACAGTTATAGGCTCCAAAACCAGGAAGAGATGCTGCCCACCTTCATACTGGGTGTCCCCATACCAATTAAGGCAATCAAGACAGCCCTCCACAGACATGGCAATAGGCAAATATAATCTAGACAATCTCTCATTGAGACTCTATTCCCAGGTGATTCTAGGTTGTGCGAAGTTGACAATTAAAATTATCCAACATATCACCAGTCCTTTGTGTAAATCAGTGGCAGCCGTCACCTGTGCAATATTTCAAAGAGTTTTATAGCTTTCTTCATATTAATCTTTGGTAAATTACTCATACATAAGTTTCTTTTATTGGTTTCCTTCTTGTTTAATCTCATTATACAGATTATTTTCTTGAAATTTTCTAATTGATTCTTGTTTAGAAAACATTGTTCACAATATATATTACATTTGACTATTTTCTCAGTTTGGAATCAAGATATTCCTTAAGATATTTTTAGAATGCTAAGTAGTTAATTATATCTAGAAATTATGGTAACAAATGCTCTGAACTCATGTTTCTAGTTCATACATTATTTCATTGTCTTTAACTTAACAGAAAAAAATATTAAATAGTAATATTTGGCAGCCATTCTTACTCCTGACTTTAATAAGCAGGCCTATAATGTCTTACCCTTAAGCATGAAACTGTTAACTGTAAAAGTATAATTTTTCATGAGTGATAAAAGTGTTTACCTTCACATAATTTGTTGAGTTTTGAATCATGAATAACAGCAGCATTCTATTGATTAAGTTTATTTTTGCTTTCTTCATATTTATAGTCTTCAGTCTTTGTTTTGGGGGGTGTGTGTGTGTGTGTGTGTGTGTGTGTGTGTGTGTGTGTGACCTATTAGAGACTCTCATAAAAAATTAGACTCATGTTCTAATTAACTATTGATATATACATATACATATATATACATGCATACATACATATATACATACACACACACACATATATATACCACTCAAAGTTAAACAGCTTACAAACAAACACCGTTTTATTTTCTCATCACTCTGTGGATCTTCATGTAGGCTATGCTAAGCTCAGCCACTGTTCTGCCAGCCCCTTCTCAGCCAGTCAAGCAGGTGAAATCAACTAAAAACAGGGGCTGCTAGATTGAGATGTGAAGAGTCCACACTCTCCCATTGGTCATTAGTGCTGGATGTCAGTTGGTCCTGCTCCATACCTATATGCTTCTAAGTCACTTTTCACATTGCTACTATATTTGTAGAGGTTTGGAAGAAGTTGTAACTTTGTTGGAGTAGGTATGGCCCTGTTGGAGAAAGTGTGTCATTGTGGGGGTAAACTTGGAGATCTACGTTCCAGCTGTCACGGTTCACTTTCTGTTGCCTGTGGATCAACATGTAGAATTCTCAGCTTCTTCTCCAGAACCATGCCTGTCTGCATACCACCATGTTTTCCACCATGACAATAATGGACTGAAACTGTATGCCACCAATTAAATGTTTTCTGTTGTTTTTAAACTAAATCTAAATCTTACAATTTCACCAATAAAGACTCAGAAGTCAGATGCTGGGGTGAAAAACCTGCTATCTCAGAGAGGCCAAGGAGCAACCAGCTGACCTGCCTCCTTAACTGACATCCCAGAAAAAAAAGGAGCTTCTCCTCTGTTGTCCCAAACCAAAAAGGCCACCAAACTCAAAGTCCCTCCTCACTACTTCCTGTGTGTTTCTCTGTTTCCTGACTCCCTCTAACTCTCTATGGCTGCCTCCTGTCAATTAGTTGTTGGTTCCACATCTTGACCCAAGGTTGATTTTATTTAATTAACACAATCTCAGGGTTCACAATATAATCAAATGCCCCACAACATTTCCCCCTTTTTGTCTAAATAAAAAGGAAAGGTTTTACTATAACCCAGTAAAACTATGTATAATAAGAACAATTATCAGGTAAGAATTACATTCACAATGTCCTGTCCATATTTATTTGGCACATTCTTGGAGAAAAATACTCTATTAGCTATCCTATCTTAGTGAATCCAAAGTTTTGTATCTGAATCACTTTCTATCATTATTTGTATTACCAACCTAAAAATAACATTTTAGACCTTAAGACATTTTCTTAGATAAACAACTTAAGCTTTTGTAACTCTCAACCTTTATAAAATTTACATCTCTTTTGTGAGTTTCTTTTCTGAATTTGGTAACAAGGAAAACTGTAAAACTATAACTATCTAGTCTTCAACCCCATCAGAGACTCAAGAAGGACAAACTATTACCTTGGTAAACAGGAAGTGCAAAGCAAGCAGCTTCCAAAACTACAGAAATGGCAAAGACATCTGGCTGCCTGGACAGTTTTCTGAGGTTTCACTGCAACATTGGAGCATCCATCTTCAGCCTTCAAGCACAGAATATCAGATAGACCTTTCTGTGAAACAGGAATTTTGAAGGACTGACCTATGTTGTCTTGGCAAAGTTTGATAGTCGAGTTCCTTGTGTCCTGCTTGTCCAATTTAGAGAGCATACTGTCAGCAGTCAAAGCAAGGGCAGTTTCTCGCCCAGTGGCTAGATTTCCCACATTGGAAGCAAACTCTGTGTGGAGGTTCTTTGAATCCCATTGTTTTCTTTGAAGTAGTTTGGTGCTGCCAGAAGCAGACATATCTCACTGTCATGAAAATCTTTAGGTTATTAAAACATCTTAACTACATGTTCTGTACATCTCTGAAGTGTTTGATGACCATCTATCTATCGAGAATATATCTTTGCTTAACCTTGAAAACATACCTAATATGACTACAACATTGATTGTTATAAGTGATTAACTACTAACCTGTATTTCTTACTTATCCTAAACAGCTTATAATAATAGCTTTCAAGAACTAGAACTTCATTACATTTTTTAATGAGTTGCATAAGTACAATACCTTAAACAGGAGTATAAACATATATATATATATAATATGTTGTAACAAAAATAACATTAAATTTGTATCAATATACAAAAATCCATACTAATGCAAAATATTTAAGACTAGTAGTTGTTTTGTAGTGTAAAACAGATTCAACAGTCTACCCTTTTATCCTATCATTCCTATATCCCCTATTTTTTCTCTTTATCCCTTATCTCCCCTTTCTCCCCCAACCCTAGATATAAGAGAAAGAAGGCTAGAAGAAAGAAAAGTAAAGAAAGCCCTGAATCTAACCTCCTTTGCTTAGTTTCCTCTCTGACCATGACCAATGACAACTTGTAACCAACTCTTCTAAATGATGACAAACATCCATAACACACCAAATGACCTAAAACCATCCACCCCACCTCTCAGGAATGTGGGCATCATGTTCTTAAAATTGCTCTCTGCTGTCTAGGGGTGATGGCATCTTTAGGGGATCCTGAGAAAATTGGGCTAATGGTCACATCCTGGAAGAACCAGCTGTATCATTTGTTGTCCAGTCTCTGTGTGATGGGAAAGTACAAGAATTAACTGAAGTGTTAGCTGGAGTAGTCTGTGAGGCTGGACCATCTTAGCTAGCTGCTTCAAAGTTGTTTGGGATGTAGATTTTTGAAGAAACAGCAATAGAGGTGTTCTGTGAGGCTGGATCATTTGGGCTACTTGTCTTCATTGGTGTCTGGTCCTTTTGTTCTGAAAACACACCAACTTTAAAAGTAACGTGCATATCTCCATTAATACATGTGTGGTGTGCACAAATCAGCTAAAGATGATTTTCTGTTTTTTGTTTGAGAATATTGGGCTGCATAACCAAATTGTCATAAGGATTCTGTAGCCAACAAGATTTATCCTGTTTCATCCAGTCTCAGAGCTATTCCCATGTAGAGTAATCATCATATATGTTACCTGTCTTGTAGTTTTTCTTGGTTTGTTCCTTCATGTCTGTAGTCAAGATTTTCAGTATGTCTCTCCTGGTCAAATCTGATATTTATTAATTTTGCATGAATCCATAGGCTTTTGTTTCCTGTGGAAACAAAGGCATAACCTCTACCCTAATGCAATACATCCCAGTTTCCATTCTGAAGTCAACACATCTTTAAAATATGCAGGCTGATTTGATTCAGCAGTTTTTATTTTTCTATACCATCCAGTGTCTCTCCGCAGCTGTTGGTTTTTGTTCATTAGCATTAAAAAATTAAATTAATAAAGTTCTATATGGGGTCCAAATGCCCTGTGTCATGATATTTCCCATCCTTACAATGCTCATTCTTTTTATATTACTTTACTCTCTTTAAAGACTTGACTTTACTATTTTTAAACTACTTTTTCTATGACTGTTTATACCCATTTTATTTTCTTTCTTAAGCACCCACGCACATTTTCAAGCATACTGTACCTGAGAGGTTTTTTTCTGTCTGTACCTGGCTTTCTGCACTCCATGGCTTTGGGAAAATATTCCTTTTGCCCTTCTGTGCATCTTAGGATCCTTCTGCAGCTCTGCTTAGCACATGGTGCTGGCAGATGCCTCCAACACCTTTGGGCTGCAGCCCTTGCTTGCCCTTTGGTGAGAGCACCCCATGAGCACCAGCCAGGAGCCATGCCTACCTGCCCCAGCTCTGGGAAGTTGTTGGGACTGCACTTCAGCAGGCATTTCTACCTAGTCTCCTGCTGAGTACCACACTTGCTGTTCACATGCTCCACTTAAGTGCTCAGCTGCACAGCAGGGCTTCTTTAAAAAGCTGTCTTCCAGGAGCACTGGGACTGCCTCAGAGACAGCGGTTGCTAGGTAGCCATGTCCAGCTCCATGTCTGGAACTTTTTTCAGCTTTCTCAGGCCCTATGTTGGGCACCAAATGTTTTTTAAACTAAATCTCAATCTTATGATTTTACCAATAAAGCCTCGGAAGTCAGATGCTGGGATGAAAGCAGCCTGCTAGCTCATAGAGACCAAGGAAAAACCAGCTTGACCTTCCTCCTCAGCCTACATCCCAGACAAAAAGAGCTTTTCTTCTGCTGTCCCAAATCAAAAAGCCCGCCAAACTCAAAATCTCTCCTTACTATTCCCTATGCATTTCTCTATCCATTTTCCTGACTCCCTCTTATTCTCTATGGGTGCTTCCTGTCAACTAGTTGCTATCTCTGCTTCTTGATCCAAGGTTGATTTTAATTAACGCAATTTCACAAATCACAGTGTGATCAACAGTTTTCCATTATAAAAGTTTCTGTGGTCATGGTGTTTCTTCACTTCAATTGAAACTCTAAGACAATACTATTCCTAAAAGAAAAATATTAGCATGAAATTTTCCTCCTTAAGCTCTTTGTTGTATCCCTAATTTAGACTTAAATGTTCAATTTCCTTAGGATGATATATAAAGCCCGCTTTGATCTGGCCTATGACTGTCTTATTACCTAAAACTAGAAAGCTAATTTCAGCATTTGTAAGAACAGTGAGGCAGCCTCTCCAGTGCTGGGGGTGGGGTCAGAGGAACAGCACTTCACTCTTTCAAAAATTCCTCTTTCTAAGATGATGTCGTTCATCAACCCTACTGAAATCCTTTTTGAAAGTGAAAAGAGTGTCTTAATAAATAAGCCAATATGAAATGCAGGTCACAATAGTATCTGGCCATACAAGGGAGCATCATAGAAGTTTCCATTTATGACTATATCTCTACTCAACAGTGTGAAAAGGAAGCTCTAAAACAGAAGGGCTGCTTCGTGCCACCACTGTCTTTGTGGGACTATGTCCTTTCCTTGTAGTATCTCAAGTGTTTTTCCAAACTTATTCTATAATTCTATCAAAAATGTAGCTCACATAGAGTTTCCTCTGAGATCAGAATCCTTGTATTAAGGACCATCATTATCATACACTACCCCTATCAGTCATTCACAAAATAAGAACCTGAATAGATGCATCCTGTATCTTTTTATAAGTAACTGAGGTTTTATCTTTATATCGCCCCTTTATTAGAGGGAAAGTAACAAATTTATCCTGTAGATTTCAGGATAGGTATAGCATCATTTTTAGTTCTTCCCATGTGGCAAGAGTCCAAATAAATGTACACACAGCCAATGAACCATGTGTTGTCCTACTAAAGAGTAGTAATGGCCTAGGATATTTATAAATGAAAAAAAATCCTCAAGCCATTACTATTTGGCTTCATTGTATGTGCTATTTTAAAAGCAGATTATTCTTCTTAGTTACTGTGTCCTCAGGCTTAAATGATGAGTAATCTGGAACTACTGAACATGTCATGAACATGGGAAACAGAACTCCAGGCAGGGCAGAAAGAAAGCACAAAAGGAAGGCAAACTAACTTCTGTTAATTGACAAAGTTTTTAAAATGTCAACTTTGAATATAAATTGCAAGTTTTTCATTCTGCAACTCCATCATTAATTCTAATAGCAGAGTATACTTTCTTATACCTGAAGACTCATATATTCCATAGCATGAAATAGTTGATCAGATGACAGTTTCAAAGCTTGCTAGCTAACCATTGCCAACTACTAATCGAAAATTAACTCATGGCAAATTCATATCAGATGACTGGGAACTGCCTAAGTTTTCTTTAAAGCATCCTTGCAGGCAAACTTCTGACATGAAAATGGAAACTATGAAGGAGAATATTAACAAAATGTTTTTTAAAAACTTGAAAACAGTATTAGAGTATAGAAAAATCACATGGGAAGATTTTGTTCTGGAAAACAGCTTGAAATGCTTGTTCCTGAACACTCCATGGATGATTTCCATATTCACATCTATACTTACCATGCCAGACAAGGATGAAAGGGAGGAAGAAAGGAATGTGAATGTTTGGAACAGAGAAGGAAAGCCTGTTGTGCTGCGGGAATTTGTCTTTTACATCATGCATGCCCCAGGTATTAACTCACCCACAGATAAGTCACTGAGTGTCTCCCTTAATTATGTGTACATGTAGGAAATCATGAGCAGCCAGACTCGGAGTTTTCTTTATTCTTTTCTCAGGAAGACAGTGGTTCCACAGAAACACACTGGTGTAAACTTTCGATTAGAATCTGCCAAAAGCAGTGCCACGTACCCCTCCATTTGTGTTCTAGTTACTTGGATTTATGCTTTCCTTTCTTCATAACAGCTCAAATGAAGCCAAGATTTATGGTGTAAATAATGACAATAATTAAAATTTACTGAAGAGTAGAGCTGATGTTTGTATTTTTTATGTAATAACTTCCATGGAACAATGATTTTCAAGTTAAGTTCTTATCTCATCTATTATAAAATATTTTCATGGGAGAATTGCAGTTTGGAAAGGAGCCTCACTGTGATTAAACTCACTCAGACCTTTCCTGTAACATGCTGCAATCATTAGGGCTTCTGAAATCTCTTTTACAGATTTATACAGAGGTAAGTTACAATACGTTCATCAGAAATTGTATGACAAAAGACAGACATTGGACTAGGGGAACTCACTTAAGCACACAGTCATACAATTTGATGGAATTAGGAGACTGAAGTGTATAGGTATTATAGGATGAAAGGGTAGATTATTAAGTCTACTTTTAAAGAGCAACTTATTTTAAAGTACTATAGATTTTAGTTTATTGATACAAATTTAAAGTTAATTTTGTTATACTGTATGTATATTTCTACTCTTGTTTAAGGCATTATGTTTGTGCAGCTCATTTGAAATTGTAATGGATAATTAAGAAATACGGATTAATAATTAGTCTTCTATGATAGTCAAACTTATAGTCATGTTAGTTAAGTTTTCTAGGTATACATAGATATAATTCAACTAAGTAGGAAATCTTCAAACACTTCAAAGACCTACAGAATATGGCATTTAAAATGTTTTAAAAACTTAGACTTTCTGGACAGTGAGACATGTCTGTTCC
>CABHPH010159169.1:0-22975 GCA_902168325.1 Peromyscus nudipes | reverse complement strand
ATGTTTGTGCAGCTCATTTGAAATTGTAATGGATAATTAAGAAATACGGATTAATAATTAGTCTTCTATGATAGTCAAACTTATAGTCATGTTAGTTAAGTTTTCTAGGTATACATAGATATAATTCAACTAAGTAGGAAATCTTCAAACACTTCAAAGACCTACAGAATATGGCATTTAAAATGTTTTAAAAACTTAGACGTTCTGGACAGTGAGACATGTCTGTTCCAGGTAGCACTGTTTTACTTCAAAGAGAAAGATGGGCGTCGAAGACACTCTATGTGGAGTTTATCTTCTTGGCACAAAATAGCCATTTAGGCAAGAAACTGTTTTTGCCTGGACTGCTTGACAAAATATTGTATAAACTGGACATGCAGGACCCATAGGAAGGTGACCACTGAACTTTGCAAGGCAAGATGGTCCTTCAGGTTCCTGCTTCACAGAGGAAATTGCCAGACATTCTACAGGACACAGAGAGAAGCGACTGAGAGACTCTAAGCCTATAGGCTAAAGATGAAGCCCCAACGTTGCAGAGAAACTTTGGATGACTGTCTAGGTAGGCAGCTGTCTCTGTCATTTCCAGAATTTTTGGAAGTTGCTTACAATGTTCTTCCCATTTATTTAGGTAATATTATATCCTTCCGGGGTCTCTGATGTAGTTGAAGACTAAATAGTTATAATTATAATTTTCCTTGGTTATGATAAAAGATAAACTAGATATAAAACTTTAGACTCTCAATTATAGGATAGATAGAATATTTTCTTTGATTTTGCCAAATACAGAGACTAGATAGTATATGCAGACAAATTTCTAAACAGTCTTATTAAATAAGAAACACAGGGCCAAACACAGGGGTGAAAGCTGTAGAGATCAGAGAAATAGCGAGAGCCACCAGCTAACCTTAGCTCACCACACTGCCATAGCTTCCCAATAGAGTGCTTCTTTCTGTCTAACCTGCGCCTTTATTGCTTTGCTGTTCTGCCTTCTCAATGGCTCTTAGCCCAGCTACCTCACTTCCTGTCTGTACAGACCTCCAGGTCTCTATGGTTGGTACTTGGATTAAAGGCGTGTGTCACCATGCTTGGTTGTTCCCTAGTGTTTCCTTGAACACACAGAGACTCTGCTTGCCATGGGATCGGATTAAGGCTGTGTGCTACCACTACCTGACTTTTATTTATGGCTGGCTATGTCCTCTGATCTCCAGGCAAACTTTATTTATTGACATATAAATAAAATACCACCACATTTCAGCACAAATAAAATATCACCACAATTATAACTGTAATTCTTGCTTGATAACTGTTGTATTATATGTAATTTTACTATGTTAAAGTTAAAACACTTCTTTTTAATTAGACAGAAAAGAGGAAAAATTGTGGGATAATGCCCTTGAACACTGGTTTAATAAAACACTGACTGGCCAGTAGCCAGGCAGGAAGTATAGGTGGGGCTAGCAGACGAGGATAATTCTAGGAAGAGGAGGGTTTGAGTCAAGAGTTAGAGGCCAGACACAGAGGAAGCAAGCTGACAAGGCAAAACTGAGAAAAGGTACCAAGCCACGTGGCTAAACATAGATAAGAATTATGGGTTAATTTAAGTGTAAGAGCTAGTCAGTATTAAGCCTGAGCTAATGGCCAAGCAGTTATTAATGTAAACTTCTGAATGATTATTTTATAAGTGGGCCATGGGACTGCAGGGGCCTGGTGGGACTGGAGAAATCTTCCAACTACAGAAGTGCTGTAGTGATCAATCAGGTAGCATCAGAAATCTGTTTTGTTTTCTCAATATTACTTTAGAATCTGAGTTAGAAATATATTTTCAAATATTTTTGAGTGAAATTATTGCTTACAATATAATAAAAAATTAATTTTCCTATTATGATCAGTATTTCATATGGAAGTAATTGATAATGACTATGCCCATGAAAGTAAAATTATGTTTAAATTACTAAATGTTTCTGTACTAACATTTTTGTAGCCTAAAATCTAGATGATGCTGGTTATTTTGCCTTTTTGAGACAGGTCTCATGGAGCCTTCAATAGCCTCAAACCCCCTATTTATCCAAGGCTGTCCTGGAGCTTCAGAAATTCCAACTTCCGCCTCCCAAGTACTGGGATTATAGGCATGAGTCACTGTGCCTGGCTGATATGTGGATCATTAACAAAGCTTTTCAGTTGTATTATACTTTTATCATGTAGACACAGCAAAAATTTGATTATTAATTTTAGCCCATTGGATAAAAGTAAAGAAGTGAAAATAATATCAAATTTTTGCAGCTGGAATGTGGCATAAACTTTTTCAGTCTTTTAAAATTTATTAATGTGTTAATTTCCCATTCATTTACCAAAACTAAAAACATCAAGTAATGAAAACAAACGCATAGAATTTATAATTAAGTCGGCTGGTACAAAACAATTACTATACTTGATCTTAGTTAAAAGGCAAAGAAATCATTTTATAGCTAAATTGAGAGGAGAAATTTAAAAACAGATAATAGAAAAAATACGCTAAAAATAGTAACAACTGTTCTCAATAAAACATGACAAAGTGTAAAATTTGGTTCTTAAACTCAAGAAACCAAGTGTGACAGAATCCAACATCTATGTCCTTTTCCTCATTGACACACGGTTGGGCTGTATCCCTGCTCCCTTTGAAGTTATAGTAGCCATGTGCCCAAACCTCGACCGGTGAAGTGTGACCCATAGATGTCCATCCACCGTGCCAGCCAGGCTTTGTTTTCACAGTGTCCTATGCTCAATCCCCGTTCCATCCCTATTTGTCCCCTGAATGGACTTTGCTCTGGGATTCAAATGAGCATGGACCTGCAAGTTAGGAAGAAGAGATCTACAAAAGACTAAACAGAGGCAACCAATAGCCAAAACTACCAACGTGGATATTTGTGTGAGTAAAACTATCTCTGTATGAATGTGTTAATATACAAATATAAATAATTTTATTAAGACAGTGAGGTTGTTTAGTTTTTCAGGATATTTAGTGCTACTCATTATTAAAGATATAATAAATAGAGAGAATTATCCAAATGCTAAGAATTTTCTACCAATACATATGCACAGGTAACTGAAAAAAATCTGAAAATGTTCTGTGGGGTGTAACAATGTCAGTTTCCTGGTATCCCTCTCTGAGCAGTTGTATAAGAGATTAACCTCTGAGCACATGAGGAAGAACGTTTGGTATTTCCTGTACATTGCTTTGGAAGTATTCATATATGTACAACTATTCTCAGTAAAGGTTTTTTAAACTCTTAATTTCAGAATGAAAAGAATGTGTTAAATGTGGAAAAAAGAAAGAAAAGAAAAGAAACAAGCATTGTATGTGCTGATATATCATGAGTATCTATGTACTACATAGACAATGGCAAATGGGAATGCATATGTCTAATTCTGACTATGAGATTGCATAAAGGGTAGAAAGCATTAGTTGGTAACAATGACTTGATGATGAAATCATCACCATGGTTTGAAGGTGTGAAGGTCTATTGAGTTAGCATCATAAAAAACTAAAAGTTAAAACGTTAATCAAACTAAAAGTTAAAAGAGGGAAAATCTATCAATCTCAAATATTTTCCATTTCAATTCACAACAGACAAGACTCTCATATATTACACACTCCCATGGGAGCTGGATGCAAAGTCACTCATTCCTTTATCAAGAGAAAGTATTGTACACAGAAGCACAAAAACAACATATGACTTTTGTTAAAAAGCATTCTAAACAAAGTTAAGTCATCTGTAAACTTTAGGGTATATTGTTGAAAATAAATGCTGTAGAGGAATTCTCACTGTGGTTCAAAATATTTTGCTTTGTGTATTAGAGAAAGTTGAAATGGGGTCCTAAGGCATTGACAGTTCTTGTCAATATTGTCTCAAGGTGTTATATGGCATCTCTTCATGAAATGCTGCCTTGATATAGGAAACAGGATGTCACTGAAGGCTGCAGCTGGAGTGCCTTTCTCATAAACATGGTGTATGAGAAAGGGTGTCAACCTCATGCTTCAGTAAAACAAGAATTCACAAGTTGAGAAATCTCTTAGGACAGGAAAATTCTGAAAATAGTGGGGCAGCACAAGACAGTGACAGCTAGCTAATACATAAAACATGTAAAGGTTTAGCATAGAAATTTGATGCTTCACAACTTTGCAGTAGTAAATACTGACAAAAGCATCAGCCAGGATGGAGGCTAACTCCACCAGTGATGGGTTAGCCATGCTGATGCTACAGGCCTTCCCATTATGGGGAGATAAGAGTAGAATAACATCTCTGTAGTCACTCTCCTCAACACCAAACCCCAAGTCTAATTATGAGAAAGCCAAAATTGAGGGTAAAGGCTCTTGCTCAGAAAAATGAATGCTGTAGAACAATCTTGGTACACTGTAAATATGTATTACTCTCATTGGTTAATAAAGAGCTGTTTGGCCTATAACCTGGCAGGAAGAGATTGGGCGGGAGAGCTAGCCATTCAGCCAAAAAACTACCCTTGCCTTGATTGCTGACAGTATACCTAATTACCTTTTATCATAACTAAGGAAATCTTTAAGTCTAATTAGTCTTTAACTCTATCAAAGACCCCAGAAGGATGTAATGTTACATAATGACAGGGACATCTGGCTTCCTGGACAGTCACCCAAAGTTCTTCTGCAATTTTGAGGCATCAAACTTTGGCCTACAGACCTAGTATATCTGACAGACACTTGAGAATTAGGAAATTTTTAAGAACTTTCCTACCTTGTCTTGGCAATCTTTTTTTTTTTTTTTTTTGCATCCTACTGGTCTATTTTGGACAATATACAGCCAGCAATTGAGGCAAGGGCATTCTTTGTCCAAATGACTAGCTTTAAAGAAAGCAAACTCCATACAGAGGTTCTTCAAGGCCCAACAACTTCTTTTGAAGTAAATTGGTGCTGTCAAAAGCAGATGAGTCTCACTGTCATGAAAACCCTAGGTTATATTAAATGCCATATTCTGTAGGTCTTTGAAGTGTTTGAAGATCATCTACCTATCTAAATATATCTGTTTAACCTTGAAAACATATCTAATATGACTACAAGTTTGATTACTGTAGATGACTAACTACTAACCTGTATTTTTAATTATACATTAAATTTTTAAAGGAGTTACATAAGTACAATATCTCAAACAAGAGTAGAAACATACATATAGTATAGCAAAAATAACTTTAAATGTCTATCAATAAACCAAAATCCATATCAATGTAAAATATTTTGAGATTAATAGCTGTTTTTTAGATTAAAGTAGATTCAATAATCTACCCTTTTTCCTATCATTCCTATATTATATCCCCTTTTTCCCATTAGAAAGAGATTTTTGAGTTTAATTCTTGTTTAGCTTTTTCCTGACTATGACCAAAAACAACTTGTAACCACCCCTCCTCAAATGATAACAAACATCCATAACCCATCTTTTGGGAATGTGGACATTGTTTTCTCTAGACTACTTCCTACAGTCTGGGGCACTGGCCCCTTTGGGGGAAACTTGAGAAAATCCGTATAATTGTTAAGTCTTGACTGCAGTATTTTGTGAGGCTGGATCCTCTCAGTCAGCACCCTTGAAGCTGTTCTGGATGCTGGATCACCTGGACCATCTGTTTTTGTTGGTATCTGGTCCCTTGCTCTGAAAATACATAAACTTTTAAAGGTAACACACATATCTGCATTAATACAAGTATAGACTGTGCATTGTACACAAGTTAGCCAAAGATGTTTTTTATGCTTTATGTTTGAGCAGGTAAAATATACATTATGTGTTTTGTAGTTTTTCTAAGTTTATTTATTTATACCTGTAGCCAGGATTTTCAGAGGGTCTTCCCTGATCAAACCTGATTCATGTCAACCTGGAATGAATCCACAGTTTCTCATTTCCTGTGGAAATAAAAGCATAGCCTCTTCCCCAAAGTAACATATTTTTTAACTTCCATTTTGAAGTGAAGATATTTTTAAAATATATAGATTGGTTTAATCTAACAGCTTTCAAAATCAAAAGTCTCTTAGTAGTTATCACTCTAATTAGCAGCCAAAAAATTTAAAAACAAAAACAACATAATAACATTAACATACAGGATCCAGACTCCCCATGTATTTTCTATCTCTATGTGATATATATATATATATATATATATATATATATATATATATAAAGAGAGAGAGAGAGAGGAGAGAGAGAGAGAGAGATTACTTCTTTTTTAAGGACTTTACTATTTTTAAACTATTTTTTATTCTATGACCGTATATATGCTTTTTCTTTTCTCTCCCAAACCTGTGTATATTTTTAAACACATTATAACCCATTTAAAGATTTCTTCCATATGGCTCTGCTTTTTTACTGAGCATCTGTATTGTTCTCTTATCACATGAGACAAATCTTAAGTTGCTATGGCAGTCACCGGCCCTGCTCATCATAACGCATGACACTAGCACACTGGCAGTTTGCCAAGACAAGGTAGGACAATTCTTCAAAATTCCCTGCTTTTCAAAAATTTCTGTCAGAAATACTAGGCCTATAGGCCAAAGTTGGATACCTCAACATCGCAGAAGAACTTTGGGTGACTGTCCAGGTAGTCAGATGTTGCTGTCACTAGGTAACATAGAAGGATGTAACTTCTGGGGTTTTTGATGAAGACTAAATAATTAGACTTAAAGCTTTCTTTAGTTACGATAAAAGGTAAATTAGGTATGAAACTTTAGACTCACAAATATAAGATAAATAATAGAGTATTTTCTCTAATTTTTCCAAATACAAGTGAACTGGGTATTGTAACTGCAATTCTAACTTGATAACTGTTTTGTCTAAAGAGTCATGAGGAGACTCCATGAGATGCAAAGCAAGCAGGATGGGAAGTACATACATGAGATAAAGGCAGCACGTAGATTAATAGAAATGGGTTAATTTAAGTTATAAGAGTTAGCTAAAATTGAGCCTAAGCTATTGACCAAGCATTTATAATTAATATTAAGTCTCTGTGTGGTTATTTGGGGAGCAGCTGGCAGGACAGAAAAGTCTGCCTACAAATCAATGTCATCAAAATAAGCAAAGAGTGAGAAGTGTCACAGAGAAGAGTATGAGGAGACACGGTGACTGAGTCTTTGTATATGGAAACAAATGAAGACATTAAGAAAAGCTATTGAGACCAGGCAGAGGTGGTGTATGCCTTTAATCCCAGTACTCGAGAGACAGAGGCAAGCAGATCTGTGTGAGTTCAAGGCCAGCCTGGCCTACAGGGTGAGTTCCAGAACAGCCAGAACTACAAAGAGAATCCCTGTCTTGAAAAACCAAAACAAACAAAAAACACCCTGCTAAAATCTGAATCTATATACCTAAAATTATATGCAATATCTTTAAATGTATGCATGGTGATATTTTATTTGTGCTGAAATGTGACTTTATTTGTATGTTAATAAATAAAGTTACCTGGGGGTCAGAGCTAATAGCAAACCATAGCAGAAGTCTGGCAGTGGTAGCATATGCCCTTAATCCTGATCACATGACAGGCAGATATCTGTGTGTTCAAGGACACCACCAGCATGGAGACATACGCCTTTAATCTCAATACTAACCATAGAAAACCTGGAGGTCTGTATAGACAGGCAGTAACGAGGAGGTCATGTAGTTGGGTTTACAACCAATGAGAAGGCAGAACAAAAAGTCAATAAAAAGAGAGATACACAGGAAGTAGGTCATTTTTGGAGGGGAAGGACGGCAGCGGCAGCAAGGGGTAAGAAAGGGTTTTAGTCTCAGCTCTTAGCTACTGCTCTGACCTCTTGGACTTTTAACTCTGCATTTGGCTCTGTGTTTCTTATTTAATAAGATCATTACATCTACATGTATGTATACACACACACACACACACACACACACACACACACACACACATACACACACACACACAGTTATTCCACTGGGACTTTCAGTGCTCCCCACAAGAACCATAGAATAACAAAAATTACAGTGCCAGGCATGAGAAACTTCCTTTAGAATGGCTGGTTAGGGTAACTGTGGTAGTATTGTATTCCCCAAAATACTGTGCATCCTAATAAACTTATCTGGGGTCAAAGACAGAACAGCCACTATATTAAACATAGAGGTTAGGCAGTGGTAGCACACGCCTTTAATCCTAGCATTCCAGAGACAGAAATCCCTCTGGATCTCTGTGAGTTCAAGGCCACATTGGAAATGGCCAGGCATGGTGACACATGCCTTTAATCCCAGAAAGCGAGCCTTTAATCCCAGGGAGTGAGGCAGAAAGCAGAAAGATATATAAGGCATGAGGACCAGAAACTAGAGGCATTTGGTCTGGTTAGGCATATGGCCTGGTTAAGCATGTGGCTAGTTAAGCTTTCAGGCTTTCGAGCAGCACAATTCAGCTGAGACCCATTCGGATATGAGGACACAGAGGTTTCCAGTCTAAGGAAACAAGACCAGCTAAGGATCTGGCGAGGTGAGGTAGCTGTGGCTTGTTCTGTCTCTCTGACCTTCCAGTGTTCACCCCAATACCTGGCTAAGGTTTGATCTTATTAATAAGACTATTTAAGATTCATGCTACACGTAACTATGACAGCTATCAACATCAATGAAAACCAACATGGTAAGATATCCATAAAGGTGCAGTTGGTGGCACTAGCATGTCAGTGGTTACCAACAGCTGTGTAACTGGATTTAAGGCCCACTAAGCATGGCAGAAACCATGCCTGATATTCAAAACATTACCCAATTTCCCAGGACTAGTCAGGTCATTGATCTTAGAAGAGAATCTTCTACTACCACTGCTTCAGTAGACCAGCATAATTCCTAGCTACCTGCTAAATCTTATGCTTATATTCACAGATAAGTATGGCTACCACCCCTCTTTTTTTTAAAAAAAAAAAAAAAAGAAGCTTCCCTTTACAGCAAATGGAGACCATCACAGAAAACCACAATGGAACACAGTGCAGAGATCAAGGAATCACAGGGAACCCAGCCCCAACAACACATCTACTTTCCAGTTCCTGCTCTAGGTTCACGAAACATTGAGGAATAGGGGAAAGAAACACTGTAAGAGCCAGAATCCCAGGAAGTCTGCTGTGAAACAGTCTCTCCTAGAAATGACTCATTAGCAAGATCCAAGCAATGGTATTGTTGATAGACATGCTAATACAGACAGGGGAAAAAAATCTCCTGAAGTCACACTCCTGGACAAGGAACTATCAGCAGCTGACAGCTGCTGAGAGATTGTAAGACCTAGCTTTTCTCAGGAATGAGCCCCCTAACTTGTTATCCAGTACAAGGTGGTCATCCCTGAAACCATATACACAAAAACAACAAAACAGACTCAACAGGTTGTATTTATATATTTGTTTACATACATACACACACATACATATACATATATGTGTCACAGTAATAATCAGAGAAAAAGCTACCAATTTCAGAGTGGGGGCTGACATGGAAGGACTCAGGAGGAGCTGGAGGGAAGAAACAGAAGAATGGAAGTCATGTCATTATATTTTAATTTAAAATATATAAAACTAAAAATTAAAAAATACAAATAACCACAGAAAACAGTTTAAAAGCGTGTGCAATGGCTAAGAAGCTGTGGCCAAAGCACCTTTATAATGTAACTTCTTAGCTACAAGGAAAGCTGAGTAAAGGGTGCATGAGAACACCCTAGGACAAACGGCAAATTTTCTGTAAATATATGACTGAAAAACCAAAACAATTCTTAGTCCCACCTGCCTGGTATTCCTGAAGACAGTAGATGTGCTGATCAGTTTTTTGTCAACTTGACACATGCTACAGTCATTAGTAAAAAGGGAACCTCAATTGAGAGAATACCTCCATAAGACTGGCCTGTAGGCAAGTCTGTAGGGCACATTCTTGATTTGGGGATTAGTGTGCGAGGGCCACCCCTGAGTATGAGGTCTTGGATGGTTTAAGAAAGCAAACTGAGCAAGCCATGGAGAGCAAGCCAGTAAACATTTTCTTCTATGGTCTCTGCTTCAGTTCCTGCCTCAAGGCTCCACCTTGAATTTCTGCCCTGCCTTCCCTTCATGTTCATGCACTATAACTATAATGTGAAATAAGTCATTTTCTTTCCAAGTTGCTTTAGATAGTGTTGTATATCCCAGCAATGAATGCAAACTAAGACAGTAGGATAAAAATATTCTCCACTTCTTAATTTTACATAAAATGTTAACAATTAACATAATAATCGGAAACAAGAGCCTGACTCTCCTTTAAGTGTTTATATTAAATAGCACTGTCATTTAAGGCTTCTTAAAATCCAACTATTGACTTACAAGGGTTTTCATTTTTCTGTTTAAGAGTTTTCATAAATAATAATAACCAAGTACCACTAACAATTTTCTTCGACCATGAGACATGGAAATAATTTCTTTGCTCAATTTATGAGCTAGATAGCAGAAGGACAGCATTTCACATTCTGACAAAGAGTCACTCTAAGGTTGGGAAGGTTCTTGTCCAAATGAAAGAATTGATGGACATTTAGCACCTGAGAATACAGCTGAAAGAGTTTAGTCCACTACACTTACTAAATGAAAGGTCAGATGAAGTTGAGCAAAACAATTTACCTCAAGAATTTAAAAATCATAAAATTTGTTCTGAACATCTTTGATGAATTGCTACTCATATAATTGATGTGTGATCAAAATGTTAGGTCTAAACCCTTTCATTAAAATCTGATTCGTGTTCAAAAACATGTTTGTGTGTCTCCATTCTTAGCAACCAAGGAGTAACAGTATTTTAAGTGTTATTTTAATCTGGTTGGCTGCTGATTCCATCAAAATTTCAAAAGATGAATAACTGTAACCCTGTTAGGCAAAACATGCTGGGTTTCATGGGAAGGTTTTAACAACTCTGTGTCCACAGGCAGTCAGTAAATCCTCTGTCTGCCCAGAACTTTGCAGTCTCTGCCAAAATTAAAATTCTAGTGTTTATAGAACTGAAAGATGGTTTGATTATAGCTTCTAGCATTACAAGGCAATCCTTCAAATAATTTCCATCAAAAATACCTTTAATTACAAAAAGAAATGAGATAATTCTTATGAGAATATACAAATGACATTGATGAGAGGCATTTTAATATCATTATGAGAAACAATAATTAAGACATATACTTTCTAAAACTTCCTGCTAAGAATAATTTTGGTTTATCCAGTGCAGGTGTCTGATGGTGATAATTTGTGTTAGTGAACAAGTCAAAAAGTGGTAAGAAAACTTCAAAACCATACTGCTTCCTTATAAATGGATTTGATTGTAGCAGATGGACAACTCTAGATTAGGACTTGATAATTATTTTCATTATAAAAAAAGTGAGTGCAAAACTTTCTAGTGTCATTATAGCTGATTAAATACATGTTGACATTCTCTTCACAGTCAAATAAACCAATTGTTTTTTATACATAAAATTCATTCATTGAATTAATGATCATAATTGAGATAGCACTACATAATTTCTGTTCTTTGTCTATTATGGGAATATTTGATTCTACCACTAAAGTAGAATTTCTTCTCTTTATTATTTATACTTCTTGTCTTATGCATAGTGGATAACCATGGATAACTATCTTGATGAAGCACAACAACAGTGTGTAGCAATGAGACTTTAAATATTTTAAACATTTCAGAAGTGGCAGGGGTATGGATAGATGTCACATCATCATGTGTTCTGATTGGTGTGGCTGGAAGTAGGTGTATACACACTGACTATTGTATATATGCCTGAAGTAGGTCAGAATAGTTCTATTAATGGGTTTTGTTTTTATCTTTTGGTCTTCAAAACCATTGATTTATAGCAGAATCTTGTGGTTTGAATATGAAATGTACTGTGTCTAGATAACTGGTCTCCGGTTGCTGGTGCTGTCTGAGATGGTTGTTGGACATTAAGTGGAGTCTCTCTGGAAGAAGAGGGTCATTGCAGCTAGCATTAAGTTTCTATAGCCTTGCTACATGTCCTGGTCACCCTCTGCTTCCTCATCTACAAAAATGTGAAATGAAGAATACCAGCTGCAGGTTTTGCCAATACAGTGAGATTTACCACTCAAATCGTAAGCCCAAATGAACCCTTCTTCCATCAAAAACTTAGTATATAACTAATTAACCCATTGACACCATGCCATCCTGACATATCGTATACTCTGGTGGTTTGAATAGGAATGCCCCCCCCCCCCCCCCCCCGCCCATAGACTCATACATTTGAATGCTTGGTCATTAGGAAGTGACACTACTTGACATGGACTAGAAGGTGTGGTCTTATTAGAGGAAGTGTGTCACTGGGGGTGGCCTTAGGGGTTTCAAAAGCTCAAGTTAGACCCTGTCTCTGTGTCTTCCTGCTGCCTTTGGATCTGGATGTAGAATTCTCAGCTACTTTCCAGAACCATGTCTGCCTACTTCCCACCATACTGACAATGAACTAAACCTATGAACTATAAACGAGTGCCAATTAAATGTTTTCCTTTAAAATAGTTGCCATGGTCATGGTGTCTCTTCATAGTAGTAGAACACTGGCTAAAATACACTTAATTTTAATATTACAAAAGAAGTAGATAGAAGCAAACTTGTATCACAATATGAAAATGATATCAGATAGTATGCAATACATAATACAAAATCAGTAGAGCCAGAAATAATAAAAACTAGACATAAACACATAATTGTTCCATATTTTCTAATATTATTTAATGAATACAAAATTATATGAAGTCATAATTTTTAACAATGTATTATTGACATTACAGCATATATAGAGGCAAATATAAAATAATACAAAAAGAAGAGTATAAAACTATATAGAAATTATGTACATACATATATATTTAATTTCCAGAACAGTTATTATAAACCTGAAATTGAGCTAAGTAAGGCAAAACACATATAACATAGTGTGTCCTACAAAGTGTGCAAAGACAGAATTCATTGAAATAGGCTTTTTCACCAAAAAAAAAATACTAAATTAAGAGCTTATTTTTACAGTTGTGTTCAAATTTAACCTTCATTCCCCAAAGGCAACAAAATAATATTTAAAGTTGTCTACCGTTGATTAATTGGCCAGAAGAACCACTAAGTTATAGTCATCTTCAGAGTTTATGTCGTCTTTGGCAAGTTTGATGCTCCTTACAGAACAGTATAATTTGAATTCTATTACATCTTTTTCTTATGCAGTGATAAACACATCCTGGTCAGGTTTCATCTTGGATCTTTAACATGCTATTGATGATTGCAAGGTTTTACTTGTGGTTTGAGAGTTCCATAGCACTATGATCCTAATTTGAGATCATCCTTCAAGTTTAAATGACCCCAGCTGCATGCTTTACCTTATTGGGTAAAGTGGCTAAAACATACTCAACCTCAACATTCTAAATGAGTGAAGTCAGTCCTTGAGTTGCATATAGAAACTACTTTGAGCAAAAATAGCAATGAACACAGTTCTTCTAACCCCAAATATATATTGTGAACGTAAGTTCATATTGTCTAGTGTCATAATCTTACTCATTTAATGAACACAGTGTGAAGGCGAAAGGAGAATATAAGTTTAGAAACATTTATGTGAGAGTCTCTCTGTGTTACTCTTCATTTCTCTCTGTGATGAAACACCTGTGAAAAGCAACTTAAGGAAACAAGGATTTATTTTGGCTCCCAGTTTAAAAGACTGAGGTTCATGGCAGGGTGGCTTCATTGCTTTGGGACACAAATGAAATAAAATATCTTGGTGGCTGGGAAACAGAGAAATAATGATCTGGGTTACAAGACACTGATTTCAAAGACACAGCTCCACTGATTTCTTCCTCCAAGGCCTACCTCCTACAAGCCCAGTCAGCTACAAACTCATCAATGAGCTATTACAACGATAACAATTGAAACCTTCATAGTCTAGTCTCCTGTCTCGTGCCACCACCTGGGGACCAAGCCTTTAACTCATGAGTCTTTGAATAGGTATTCAATGTGCAAAATACATTCATGAGTAAAAGTCATCATCTCTGTACACCTCAGTTCACTCAAGGCAACTCTGAATCACTGGGAAATCTAAATGACAGAATCGTTCTTCACATTTTCAGTATAAATTTAAAATGGAATTTGCATAATAGAATAAGACGTATCCCCAGAGAGCAGAATTAACTATTTTCAAATTTTCTGCAGACATATTCATATTAAGACCAAGCAACGTTAATATTCAAACAATACAGGAATGATGGTACATGTCCATTATCCTAGCAGCTGAAAAGGTATTGTCAGGAAGATCATTAGTCAAGGCCATCCTTGGTCACATAGCAAGAACTTGTCTCAAAATAAACAGACAAGCAAACTATACATAGAAGGAATATTTCATTTTTTTTTTGCATCCCAACCACAGTTTCCTCTCCTTCCTTTCCCCCTAGTCCCTCCCCACACCTCCTCTCTGCCACCCCCATCCACCCCTCCTCTATTTCTTTCCAGAAAAGGGCAGGCCTCCCATGGATATCAACCAAACATAGCGTATCAAGTTGCAGTAAGACTAAGTACCTCCCATCGTTTTAAGGCTGGACAAGGCAACCCAGTATGAGGAATAAGGTCCCAAAAGCTGGCAAAAGAGTCAGAGAAAGCCCCTGCTCTCACTGTTAGGAGTCCCACAAGAAGATTAAGCTACACAACTTTAACATATATATAGAGGGCCTATGTCAGTCCCATAAAGGGTTCCTGGTTGTCGATTCAGTCTCTGTGAGCCCCTGTGAGTCCAGGTTAGTTGATTCTGTGAGTTTTCTTGTTGTGTCCTTGACCCTTCTGGCTCCTACAATTCTTCCCTCCCTTCTTCTGCAGGATTCCACAGATCTGCCTAATGTTTGGCTGTGGGTCTCTGCATCTGTTTCCATCAGTTGCTGGATGAAGCCTCTCTGGTGATGATTGGGCTAGGCACCAATCTATGAGTATAGCAGAATATTATCAGGCTTCATTACATTGGCATTTTTCCTGGTCATGTTTGGGTCTAAGAAGGAATATTTCTTGGCATCATAACTGCCATCTTTGACAAGCCTGTACCTAACATTGGACTAAATGAGTAGAGACTCAAAGCTTTCCATTAAAATACGAAATGAGACAAGGGTGTCCATGTCTTCCACCCTTACTCAAAACAATACTTGAAATCTCAGTTAGAACAAGACAAGAGAAGGAAACAAAAAATGTATACATAATAAAGGAAGATATAAAGGTACCCTGTTTTGCATATGATATACACAGAGTATGCCGGGACCTATCCTAAAACCTCCTGGTCTCATTAAGATGGGAAGCAAATCAAGCACTTTGGAAAGAAAAGTAGTCATGTATGAATCTGAATAGCAGAAGTCTCTAAGCATATTCTTACTTTTTGTAGACAGAATTGGTTCTAAGCAAAAATAAATCTATGCAGTGTGAGAATAAATAATCACACTTAGAATGGTAACAAAGGGAATCAACTGAGAAGCCAACAGTACTTCTATATAATACCAACCCCAAAATTATTGGGTTTATTTATTGATAAAGCATGTACTTTTCATGTAAGTATGTCTATAGTTAAATTGAGTTGTTTGAAAATAGTTGCTACATCACATACTTTTTTGGCAAAACCATTTAAAATCTGCACTTTGGAGTTTTCAAAGGCATGGTGGGTAGTTATTAACTAGTCACTATGTTGTATAATATATACCCACCACAACTAATCAAAATATATCTTTTAACCACTAGCTCCTCAACCTCCAAACACATTCTCTGATAACCACCGTTTTGCTCTGTTTCTATGTGCTCAATTTTCTTGGATTTTACATGTGAGATCATGTGGTATATTTTGTGTGTGTGCCTGATTTATTATACTTGATAGAATATCCTTGAAGGTAAATCAAGTTGTCACAAATGACAAGATTCCCTGTAGCTGAATTTCTAAAATGGTCTTATTAAATAAAAAACACAGAGCCAAATATAGGGCTAAAAGCCTTAGAACAGGGAAATAGGAAAGCCACCAGCCAACCTTACCTCACCAACTCTGCAGCTTCCAAAATGTGCGACTTCCTGTCTACCCAGGCTTTATATGCTTTGCTTTTCTGTCCTCTTATTGGCTCTCTTAGCTCAGCTATCTCACTTCCTCTTCCTATACAGCTCTGTCACTGTCTGTCTGTATAGACCTCCAGGTCTCTATGGTTGGTACTGGGATTAAAGGTGTGTGTCACCATGCTTGGCTCTGTTCCCTAGTGTGGCCTTGAACACACAAAGATCCTGCCTGCTAAGAGATTAAGGGTGTGTGCTGCCTGACTTTGTTTACTTAAAATGGCTGGCCTTTTCCCCCTGATCTCCAGGCAAGCTTTATTTATTAATGCACAAGTAAAATATCATGACATTTCAGCACAAATAAAATATCACCACAATTCCCTTTGTTTTTTAAAATATTGTATCTACAATTTTTATCATTATGCTTGCTAGTGTTACATCAACTTGACACAAACTAGAGTCAGCAGAGAAAAAGGAGTCTCAATCAAGAAAATGCCTCCATAAGATTGCGATACAGGCAAGCCTGTAGGGCATTTTATTAATTAGTGATCAATGGGGATGAGCCAGCCCATAGTGGGTGAGGCCACCCCATGGGCTGGTAGTCCTGGGTTCTATAAGAAAGCAGTCTGAAGAAGCCATGAGGACCAATCCAGTAAGCAGAGCCCCTCTATGGGCTCTGCATCAGTTCCTGCCTCCTGGTTCCTGCCTGCCTAACTTCCTGTCCTAACTTCCTTCAATAATGAACAATGATATGGAAGCATAGGACAAATATATCTTTCCCCTAATTGTGATTCGTTTCATCACACATAGGTCATGGTGTTTCATGACAGCAATATTAATGCTAACGAAGACAACCATGAACAGTTAGGATAATTGTGCATATATGCTGTGCTAATAAAACTGCAACATTGAATAAAGTACAAATCTATCTTTGATACATTAATTTCCTGTGGATAGGTACTAAGTAATAGGATTACTGCAACATAGGTTAGTTCTATATTTAATTTATTTTGGAAATTTCCATATTATTTTCCAAAATGGATATGCACTTTGCATTACAACCAAGTATGTGCAAGGATTCTCTTTTCTACACACGCTTACCAATGATTAACATTCATATTATTGATGAAAGCCACTCTGATATCATAAGGTGATTCCTCATTTTAATTTATTTCCCTATTGATTAATGAGCCACACACTTTTATATACCTGTTGACCATTGCTTTTTCTTTGATGAATCTTAATGTGGATAATGCGCCCATTTTCTACTTAGATTATTTGACTTCTTGATATTAAATTAATTATTAATTCTAAATATTGTTATGATTTGAATGTGTCTTTCTAAAGGCTTATGAATGAAAGGTATGTTTACCAACTGGTGGCCCTGTTATAGGAGGTCCTGAAAAACCTGAAAAGGTGGGATCCAAATTGAGTACAGTGATAAATCCAACAGGTGTTTAATAAAATAGTGAACAAATATTAACTTCTTCAATAAAAAGTAGCATAAATATGTGGGGAGTTGCAGATGTATGTGTATGTGAATATTTCTATCTAATTATTAATCTTGCTAAATTATGGCATAAGAAACTAATAAGAATTAATCAGTTCTTATAAAAGTTATTATGCCTCTTTTACAGGCATTTTCTTATAATTCTATGGTCTTTTCCTTTAAGAATTGCTCCTTTATGAGTGGCTAGGTCCCATGTTTTGCTGTGGCCAGGCAGGGATTAAGATATTCATTTAGCACATGAAAATATTCAATAAATACTGTTCAAATGGATATGTAAACATGGCCTAAGACAGTTGGGGTGTTAGAGAAAGATCAATGGGAAACATCAACATCTGCCTTTCTGGGAAGTTTTAACAAGTAAACCAGGCAAAGCATACAATTTGAATGATCAAATTCACTAACACATGATAAAATTTGCCTTTTTCATTTTTACAAAGTGGACAAAATAAACACGTTCTTCTGCTAGACCTGAGGTCCAAACAGCTTTATGAGTCAGTTGGTGATCATGTTCTGTGTATCTTGCAAGTCCTAACCAATGTCAGCAAATTTTTAGGGAGAATGCACAGCCACAGGATTCTCTTCCTCCTACATTGTATAAGTTAGGATCTTAGACCAAGTTGAATACGCATTATCTACAAAATTTATTTGAATTGATATTTAAATGACCTCACACAAAATCCCTAATGTAAAACAAAATACCACAAGAATCTTACTCCTTTCTCCTCCTCAATTTTCTCAGAGTAGAATTTGGGAATTAAACTATTTTAGCTAGAATTATGTAATCAATTTAAAAGTATTAGGTGGTCTCGTTTTCATCACTGAAACATAATAATATTATTAAACAGTATATTATGATGTAGTTATTTAGTTCTCTGTTTCTATGCTGTTTTTCATCCAGATTCAACTTATATTTTCTTTCTGTTCCATGTTAACCACAAACCACAATAAGCAAAAGTATAAATATCTCCTAGACAATCCTGTTTTTTCCTGATTCTGACTTTTTCTTGTCTGAAGTTTATTTTCCTGGTTCTCTTTAAATATTATACATTTTTGTAAAGGCTTAATGTGACTTGTCATCTTCTCTATGAACCTCTTCCTCCCTTCACACTTCTGCCAAGAATACCCTCTCAGTATCTTGCAGATACAGCTTTACCATTTACTATATTGTGTCTCAGCTGCTAGTCAATACAGTGGTAGGAAGCAGAATCACATTTTAAACTCTGAAGAATACTCACACCATGTCCCTTGCAGCAATCAATACAGTCCCAGACACAGAGTATGCATTCTAAAAATAGAACATTTGTTGTATAAATAGGTGTCTATTTTTTATAACCACTGGTTTTTGGTTAACAAAATATTTAAATGTTTAGTCAAATACAATAAAAATCTTAACTACAATTGTAAAGGCTTCTTTAAACTGTAAAATGAAAACCAACTTTAGTAGAAGTGGAGACAGCACATGAAGTGGTGGATTTTATTTGTCAATGTAGTAACCAAAGCATTTAAGAATAAAAATGTCCGGCGGTGGTGGCGCACGCCTTTAATCCCAGCACTCGGGAGGCAGAGCCAGGCGGATCTCTGTGAGTTCGAGGCCAACTTGGTCTACAGAGTGAGATCCAGGACAGGCACCAAAACTACACAGAGAAACCCTGTCTCAAAAAACCAAAACAAAACAAAACAAAAAACAAAAAACAAAAAAAACAGAATGGGGAACAGAAGAGAAAGGGTTGCTTCCTTTTTTCCTCTGCTCATCCCTTGGGTCTATAATCAGGAAAAGGCTGGGAGAACCTGATACTTTAGGAAAGGAATCCAGGGTAGTAGCAAAACGCAGACAAAATGAGTCACTGGCAATAAATAATCACTTCTCTGTCTGGCATTGGGAAAATAAAACAGCATGCCAGGTCCCCACTGCCTTCAACCTATTCCATGAGCACAGTGTCTGGTGTGGTTGCTACTCCTGACACAGGCTTCCACAAAACAGTGTCCTCATCATCTTATGGTGACCTTCTAGGGCTTGCTGGCCTGGAATGTCCCAATATATATGGCTGCACAGCAGGGTCTTCTTCCAGTAACCACAGTTCATGCATTTACAAAGCCTGGCTGCAGATAGCAAAGTATTCCTCTATAACAAAGAGCTTGGTCATGGAGCATGGTGCCTGCCATCTTCCAGCTCCCCCTGCAAAGCCACTGCTGAAGTGCAGTCAGGCAGGAGGCAATCAGCCTTGCGGCTCTATCTGCCTACAGGAATTGTAGGAAACTGGTTCTGATGCTCCAAAATATTTCCAGACCTTGATGTGTCTCAGGTGAGACTGACTGAAGCGTGAGCAGTCCCCAGAGAGCAGGAAGCAGCCTTGATTCTCTCCATACAGTCCTTTCCTGGCAGTAACCAAACCTTGCCTTTTGCTTCCAATCCTGTTAACAACAGGAACAACAGTCTTGGCTTGGAGTTCGATCCCACCTGGTGAAAATCAAGTACTAGATGGATTTCCAACAATTCCATCCACAGGACACCCTTCCCTTTTTCTCCCTCTTGTCAAAGCTGAGGCCAAGGCTTCCCTTTTTAACTACTGTCCATGAGCTGCCTTTGGAGCCTGCTCCCTGTTCAGCATAAGGCCTCATAGATATCTGACTTACTGTTCCCAGTGATGAACACTGCGAAGCCATTAAAGATGGAAGGATCTATCTCCTTGTCATTCAGGTGAAGTCAAAAGGAACACGGCCTTGCTCCCACCTCCTGGTTTAATGGGGCAGTAGGAGAGAAGTTATGCAGAAGCTTCTGGGGACATAGACAAGTTCTGTGGAGACTGTAGCTATGACTCAAAGATAACAGAAGTACCAAGCTCCGACAAGCAGCCAGGTATGTTTGAACCTGTATCCCCAGAGCCTCGCCAGGTCCCTTCCACATCACATCAGAGGGAACAGCACTTTTTGCTTCCACTTTGCCACATCAGGAGCCATTTCCTGGGCACCAAGTCAAAGCACACTATCTGAAATATTTTTCCCTCATTTAGTTCTATGAACTAATGGTTTTTTAACTGACTTCCCACCAGAGCAATTCCTTATCAGCTTTGATGTTAGCCTGGAGGACTGTGTTTACCAAGTTCTAAGTGCCTGACCAAGGTAGCACCTATTGAAGAAGTTTTAGGAATTGATCGATGTAAGACATTGTTGTGGGATGTTCTGTATGATGCGAATGTGTTGCTCTGATTGGTTGATAAATAAAACACTGATTGGCCAGTAGCTGGGCAGGAAGTATAGGTGGAATAAGCAGACAAGGAGATTTCTGGGAAGGAAAAACAGAACTGAGGAGAGACACCAGCAAGGCGCCCAAGGAGCAATATGTAATTGGACGCAGGAAAAGCCATGGAACATGTGGCGATACATAGATTAATAGTTATGGGGTAATTTAAGATATAGAGCTAGCTAGCTAAAAGCTTGAGCCATGGCCATGCAGTTATAATTAATATAAGCCTCTGTGTGTTTACTTGAGGGACACGAGTGGGAAAGATTTGTCCCAACCACTGGTAGGTTGGGACACAGGAAATCTTCCAGCTACAAGACATCAAACAAAGTCTCAAGGCCAGTTGTGGTGCCTGAAGAGTGCTGCACAGGCAACTGAACACTGCACTGTCTCCAGAGGTCTCTGTAAACAGAGACCACCCAGGTCAGAGTCCTTCCCAGTCAGAGGCCATCCCAGCCAGAGCCCTCCTAAGCCAGAGGTCACCCACCGCAGCCAAAACCGACCCCAGCCAAAGCCAACTCCAGCCAGAGATCACCCCAGCCAGAGGTCACCCTAGCCAGAGCACTCCACAGCTAGATCCTGGCAGCTCTTTAGATATATTTTCCCTTTAACAGCATCCATTCACTAGAAAAACAATGCGGTAAAACATATTTATCAATAGTTAAAATTTATCTCAATGTGCCCAAGCTCATCTGATTTATACATATCATTCTAGTGTATGTATCAATGCCACTTTTCAAGACAAATTTCTCGTGTCATATTACAGCTAGGATTCTTTACTTAAGACTTTTAAACATCTGTGCTGTTATCCACAAATCAAGATTTTTAACAAAGCATCTACATTTCTCTATGTTCTTGTTCATTTGTGGAACATTCTGATCTATAAATCTCTTTTCCAAGCCCTCATAAAAGCTGCACAAAATTTCCTTCTCTGAATGTTTTTTTGAGGCTTTTTTCTTTTTTCTTTTATTTCTGTCAGCTTCTCCTTCACAAAAAATTGAATGCTACGTCACTAAATATAAAAAGTTCAGAATTTCTTTCCTCTCACGGCGAATGGTCCCCATTTTCACTCTTGCCAGATTTCCTTCTGTTTTAAAAGGAAAAAGCTTCATGTTTGGTTAAGTATTTGATCTTTTCCATTTTATTTCTTAAAACTTTTTCTACAGTGCTAAGGCTCATGTATTACTCATAAATTAAAAATTTTAAATTTATTTTTGTTATATTTTATCTGGTAAAATTAATGCCTCTAGAATTATCAGATAATTTTGAATTCTGTTTTCTATATATCGCCTTTACCTTTGTTTCTTGAATATATTCTACTTAGAAGACATAAATGCCACCCCTCTCGTTATGAATGCTAATGAGTATATTTAGACACCATTACCTAAGAGAGAAACCTCTGGGCAAGTCTAAGGGGCATCTACAGACTTAGTTAGTTGAAGTAGGAGGACACACTGTGGTTGTCAGCATTACCGTTCTGTGTCCTGAAGTCCTGAACTGAATTTTAAAGGAAGGAAGCCAGCAAACACTGGTATTTATCTCTTTCTGCTTTTTTACTGTGGATGCAAGGAGCCCAGACACCCAGCCACACCACATTCCTGCTGCCGAGACCAGCAGTGACAGACTGAACCTTCAAACTGTGACCCAAGAAAGACCCTTCCTTTCCCACATTGCTGGTGTCAAGTACTTTGTCACGGTTGGGAGAGAAGTATTAATACAGGGAGCTGACCATCACACCCCTCTCTGTCTGTAGGCCTCCATGAATCAAACACCTCACTGGGTTGAGTATGTTACTAGTTTCAAAGAGATGTACAGACTTCCTGTTTTGAGTTACTGAGCACATTCCCAATTGAAACCATAAATTGCTAAAGTCTACATCTTAAAACTATCAGTGAACAACCCAAAATCATATGCAGAAAGTATTCAAAATTGTTATTTTTACCTCATCAGGGAACTCCCACCATTAATCATGTTTATAAACATGTTGATGAAGAAACAATGTGGTTTGACATTGAACTAATTTGTAGGGGAAAGATGTGCTCTTAAAGAGTAAAGAGAAAAAGGAGGCCTGGGATGATGGCCAGTGGGTGAAACACTTGCTGGGCACGTTCGGGGACCTGAATTTGAGTCCTCAGAATCAACATACAGTAGGACAAGGTAGTGAGTGTCTGTAATCCCAGGGTTGCTAAACGATGGGAGCTGGAGGCA
>CABHPH010159168.1:0-47081 GCA_902168325.1 Peromyscus nudipes | reverse complement strand
CAGTAAACAGGGAATTTTCCATCTCAAGTGTCATAATTAAAATAAATCTTCACATGAATACTTTTATTTTTGGTGATTCTACATTCAATCTAGTTGACAATTACCGATAACCGTTACGACAAAATTTTGATTTCCTTATATCTGGGTAATTCAGTTGAATAGTTTCATTGCAACAAGAGGTAGGGTGGTTGGGGGACTCCAAGGCTCAAAATTTGTGTTGTGAAGGAATTTTATCCCATGTACACGTCTACTTTCTCTTTTTCTTCCTTCGCTCTCATCCCCAGGGATCGGTCTCTGCCCTTTTTCTCCCCTCCCCTCAGTAAACCTCCCACGTGGGCCCTGTTGTGTGGTGTGACTCCTTCCTGTCGTTTTTAAAATACAACATTTGGTGTCAAGTTTATGATAAGTTGTACAGTCTGACATTGAAATATCAAGTCCACTCTTCATGTCTGAGTTCTCTGACACTTATTCTCGTGGAGGAGTGTACAGTTAAATACAAAGGAAACTGCATTTCTTGCCCAGACCCCTTTTTATCTTTTTCTCTTAACTTTTGTATCTAACAAATAGATTCCAATCTACAGTACTTCAGCACAGCTACTCAATAGTTACAATTAAACATCCAAACACAGGTTTAGATTCTTCTGTTTCACACATAAGCAGAAATAGGAATATGAAACTTTTTTACTGCTTATATGTTTGCTCTAGAACACAGATCTTGGTTGATAATCATTATTGCTTTGTTTGAACAAGAACAATCAGACAAAATGCATGCTATATTATAGGCTTGACATTGAATTTCATATTTTCTTTATATTATCTGAAATCCAACAGATGTAAACTGTTTATTAACTGTACTTTAACAAGAATTAAAATGAACAATTTTCCTATTGTAGCAATCAGGTTTGAAGTGAAAGGGAAATTTACCATTATACTTCTCAGGAACTCTGCCATATCATCGTCAATGTGTATAAATGCTACTCACGTAAACTGGAAAAGTGTGCATGGGTCACAGGAAAAACTATCCTATTCTCAGCTTCATTTGAAGACTGCTTATTTAACACTGAGATCAGAGGAGCACACAGAGAGACCATTCTCTATGCTTTCTGTTGTAGCAATGAAGTTAAAATGCTCACAGGCTTCAGAGGGTTTTTTTTTTTCTGCTAATGCTTTCATTTTTGACCTTAGTAAATATGCACTGATAACTACTTTAGTCAAGGTTGGCACTTTAAAATCCCATCAAGCCTTCACCATGTATAGAATTATCTGTAGGTTATAGAAATATACAAAGGAATAGATTTGTTTCTGACCGATTACTATGGCTAGTTATCTCACAAAATGCAGATCCTCTTTCAGGCAATTTTCACTTCTTAAAAAAAAAAAACAAAAATAAGATTCCTGAAGTAAATTTCTAATACAAATGTAGTCTATATGACAGTCCCTAAAGATTTTTCATTTAGAAAAAAAAAGCGAACTTGTGCACTAATTTAATTTATTGAGTATACATACAAACATAATAATTGTCTTTAAGATTTAACTTGCTTTGTCTTCCTCTGAACATACTTCATTACTCATAAAAGAGAACACAAATTCTCAGGAGAGAGGAAATGCAGTATCATTTAGCATGAATATTTAGCTGAATGATCACATCAGAATAGTTTACAAGAATATTGCAGGAATTTTATGAATGTAGATATAGAAATATTTTTCCAATTTGTGCAGTAGGTTTTCTTTTGAATCAAGTAATTTCACTGAAAATTTAATTTTAATTTAAATTAGTACATGTAACTCTTTTTTTACTATTTAATTTTTCTTATCCCTATAACACTATGTCAGCATTTATTATTTATTTATCAGATACACATATGCTCTCTCTCTCTCTCTCTCTCTATATATATATATATATATATAGCTATTTTTCTGTGTAAGATTACATCTATAATTAACTTGAGCTTCCTTAATCTTATGCATCACTGGCCAGCAACATTTCAAAATTTGCAGGTACAAAATCATGTTTTCATTAACATTCTTAAATGAAGAATTGAAAAAAATTCTTTAAACAAAACATGTACTAAGTCATATTCATTTGCTAAATAATGCAGTGATGTTGACAGGCTTTGTATTTTTAATTTTTAAATTCCCATTTATCTGTGAATCTCTGAAATAAATTAAATATTTATGTATTTATTTTCACAATCTAGTAAAGTAGAACTCAGTAGATAAGCTCAAACTGAGTTTAAAATAATATTTGAAATCATTCTTTTTTTGAGATGGACATACCTGTTTATTTTTATATAAAGTGTTAAATCTTGGCTGAACTTTTGATACTACAGGATATGGACCAACTTTAATGCTTTTCTGAGTTGGTAGATATTTTTATTGTCAACAATAATCAATGTTGACAGTGGTGCTGTGCATAAATATATAGCACAAAATAGCAGGATTATGTTTACTGCTGTTTTAAATATTGTTGGTGGGAACTGAAGAGAAGGTTCAATGATTAAGAGCCCATTCTCGTCTAACAGTGACCTCTTGTAACTCTAGCTCCAGGGACTCTGAAGTCTCTGGCCTCCTTGTTAGCCACCTGAAAACCGCCCCCTGATAATTAAAAATAGAAAATAAATCCCTTTTAAAATGTTGACTATTATACTCCATTCACAAGCAAAATCCACGTAGTAAATTTTTTTCTGAAAAATATTCTTCCTGTATATTTCTGTGAAGCTGCATATCCTGCACTGCACACATAAAACTAAAATGTTAAAGAGAGAATCAAATCAACTCTAGTGGGAAAGATTAGGATAAGGACAGGCAGACATGTAAACATCTATTATTTTCACCACATCATTGTATTTTGGAAAATGGTTACTACTTTTTTTATTAAGAAAAATTTTTGATTCATTTTACACACCAATCAAAGATCCCCCTCCCTCCTCCCGCCACCCCCTCCCAAACCACCTCCATTCTACCCGACAAGAAGGCAAGGCTTCCCATGGGAAGGCACATCCAGTAGAGGCAAGTCCAAGCCCTACATAGGTAGTGGACTCCAAAAAGCCTTCTCATGCACCATGAATAGAATCTGATCCTACTGCCGGGGCGCCCCCAAAAAGATCAAGCTACACATCTGTCTCCCCATGCTTAGCCCAGTCTCAAGCAGGCTCCACAGCCATTGATCCAACTTTCATGAGTTCTCACTAGTTTGGTTTGGTCATCTCTGCAGGTTTCCCCATCATGATCTTCATGCACTTGCTCATCAAATCGCTCTTCTCTCTCATTCTTTATACTCTTTTAAAAGAGCTAAAGTATCATTCGTTCAGTGCAATACTTATTTAATAACTTTAAAAACCGCTTGGAAGATCTCAAGTGAGTAAAGCCTATTGAGAGTAGATCACTAGGCTCCATCAAGTCTGTAGCCAAGAACTTCTGATTGGGCAACTGAGGGCTGTGTAGGTAGTGTTCAGTGTGGCAGGAATGGAAGGTGTTACATCAGTTAACTGAAGCTACGGCCAGACAAATGACCATTTAAAACAAGATAGGAGAAGAAAGTGAGGAAAGAATAGAGAATGACAGGTTGTTCCACAGGTATGCTGTAGACTGATGATGAAAGATAGATTTGTCAACAGTAATAATAATTAATTATAAACTATAAAACAATAATATACATTACATCATTTTATGAAATATAAACACCTGCATATATCTATACATTCCCATATGCTATCATATCTTTTACCTAATCTGAATGTTGAAAAATCCTTATAATCTTTAAAAAAAAAGTCTCTTAAAAGTGTTTTGTATCAGAGTTGTGCAAACAAATACATAATTGCTATGTGTTAAATAGCTGTGGTGTGATACCATGCTGGGTATGATTTCACATGGTTTATGAATATGGATTTTCTTTAAATATGACAAAAATTCTTTAATATAAAACTAATAACATTATTTTTCAAAATCATGGTTAAAAAAAGAGACACTAAAAGAGCTATTTAGAGTGAATAGTTGAAACATACATGGAATTGGATATTACATGTGAATTTCATGTTGTTAATCAATAGTGTCAGCCTTTTCTAAAGAATAAGATAACAGCAAATGTGGTTCCTTTCCTGGGTTTTATTTACTGCAATGGATATCAGATAATTTTCTTATGTGGGGTTTTTAAGGCATAGTTTCTTTCTCTTATTTGTCGTAGGCCAAGTCAGACCACTAGACTGAACATACTAAAATATCCATTCACTTCTTCCAGAACTACTGGAGCGGTCTCTTGAGTCATGGACATTCAGAATCTTAGTTGGACACAAAACAGCCAGATTGAAGTCCAAACTTTATTTTCATCTTGGGTTCTTACCATAATTGTCTTCCACAGTCTTGAGTATCCATAACATTACAGCAGGTTTGTCTTTTTCCCAGGTAACATCCAAACGCATTCTTAATTTAGTAAACATATTAATCTAAATTTAAAAATTAATTCCTTAGTATCCTACTTAATGTTATAAGAAGGCAAAACTCTTTAGCTTGGTCTGTAAAACAGGTGTGAATGTTCTAGAAGGAATGAAAACTTGTAATTTCCTGTCATTGCCCAAGCTCAATTGCAGGCCTTCATCATTTAAAAATTTATCTCACTGATTGTTAAACATACTTAGCCTTACCCACAATCCCTTTATTTTGCTATGTTTCTTTAATTATAAATAATGTAAACAATCTTTCCCTCAACAACATCAAATTTGAAATCTACATTGTTTATTTCACAGATTCATCTCTATTTATAAAGTAACCAGATACTATTCTATGGTTTATATATTGTATTAATTTGCTCAGTTTTCAATAACCAAGTGCCATAGATGGGAAGTTCTAAACAACACAGATCTATTTTGTTCAATCTCAGGGCTCTACAAAGCCAGGATCAATGGGTTTGCAAGTTTGGTCTATGGGGAGTCTCTCAGGTTGCAAAGAACTGCTTTTCCATTGTGTCCAATTATGTCTAAATGAGTACTCTCTACTGTGTTCTAAGGCCATTACTTCTGCACTGACAATATCCCACTCCAAATCTCATTCAGCCCTAATCACCTCTCTATGGACTTCCTATCCAGATACAGTGAAATCAGGTTTAGAGTACTCAGTATGTAACACAATATAGGTGATTTTTTTCTACCTATGAAAATCAACTGCCATTCCACAAAATAATCTCAGCCAATCAGCAAGTGTATATGTGCTACCGTATTTCAATAAAACTATAAAAAACACAATCAGCATGTTTTGTGGGGTTTTTTTAGTTATATTGGGTAGTCTTTGTTAGGTGTTTGAAAGAGATCTTTTCATTTACCATACACCTTAGAAACATACTGGAAATATATTTAAAAAAAAGAGTCAATTCATATTTTAAAAAGAATACTGTACATGCAAAAGATTGTTTTTATTTTAAGGAAATAAAGCTTCTAAATGGAGTTACTTATAAAATGCTGAAATTTAGATTTCTCCATATATATGCCAACCCTTTTAAACATCACATTCATCTCAAATTCCAAAGGATCAATGGGATGTTTTGAGAGTTTGCTATACATACATAAAACTGGAGGAAAGATGTGAGTCATGATTAAAACATTACAAGTCTGCATGATAAGAACATCTTACTATCACATCAAGGCCCAGAAACACTACAGGAAACTACAACCAATCAAAGTGGAGAGTTGTACAGCCCTGTTCCAATGGATAAATCTAGAACATAACTCCTGTACCTAAGGAACAGAGATCCACTCGTTCTCACAGTGGTTCCATAAAGTTACTAAGCTAATACCTGTAATTTATAAATATATCTTTGTTATTATACATATGTATTGTGTGTGTGTGTGTGTGTGTGTGTGTGTGTGTAATGCAGAAGACATGGTGCAGACCCAGTAGGTCCTCTGCTTGCTGCTTCAGTCTCTGTGAGCTCATATGTGCCTTGCTTAATTGATTCACAAGGTCTTGTTTTCCTGGTGTCCTCAGCCCACTATGGCTCTTACACACTTTCCAACTCCTCTTCCCCAGGTTTCCCTGAATTCTGGGTGTAGGGATTTGATGAAGACCTACCATTTAGACTCTCTTAGTAATGGCCACAGGTCTCTGTGTTTGTTCTCATCAACCAACTGCTGGAGGGAGCCTCTCTAATGATGACTGGATTAGCCACTAATCTATGAGTATAGCAGAATATCATTAGGAATCATTTTATTGATACATTTTTACCAATATTATTAGGTTTAACACTTGGTCTCTGGGTTAGGTATGTAGTCTCTGGTTTTTGGTTACCCAAGCAGTGTCACCTATGGATTCTTCCTCTTTGAGGAGGACTGAAATAAAATGAGACATTGGTTGTTTTACACTCACAAGTTCTGTGCCACCTCTGTCATAGCATTTTGTAGTTAAGACAGATTGTAGTTCAAGTGTTTTTTGGCTGATTTGGTGTCTGCATTTCTTTTTCTGTGCCCTGAAGAGAACCTACCCATATCAAAGAGTCTAGAGTATAGTAATATAGGCTCTATGTTCAACTTCTCCATGTGCAATGCATTGTGTGGGTGTTTCCCTCAGCAATAGGACAACCTTGTAGGTTTTCCGAGGTGTAGCATGACTCTTAAAAAGTTCTTATTAATAAAATCAAACCTGAGCCAGGTATTGGGGTGAACATTGGAAGGTCAGAGAGACAGAACAAACCACAACTAACCTCACCTGGCCAACTTCTCAGCTGATCTTGTTTCCTCAGACTGGATGCCCCGAGCCCTCATCCAGAATGGGTCTCAGCTGAACTGCTGCTCAAAAGCCTGAATGCGTAACCAGGCCAAATGCCTCTCCAGGGCAAATGCCTCTAGTTTCTGGTCCTCACGCTTTATATACCTTTCTGCTTTCTACCACCACTCCCTGGGATTAAAGGTGTGGCCTTCTGGGATTAAAGGTGTGTATCACCGTGCCTGGCCGTTTCCAATGTGGTCTTGAACTCACAGAGATCCAGAGGGATTTCTGTCTCTGGAATGCTAGGATTAAAGGCGTATGCTACCACTGCCTAACCTCTATGTTTAATATTGTGGCTGTCCTGTTCTCTGACCCCAGATAAGTTTATTAGCATACACAATATTTTGGGGAACACAATACCCCCACACCGAGGCAACCCTTAGACTCAGCAACAGCTTGAGCTGCTTGCAAGTTTTCATGACCCTCTTGCCACCAATACAACTGAACACATCCTAGTCACAGCACGGGAAGCCTCACCTGGCTACATGAAATGGCCAGTTGAGACTCCATATTCCCCAATACTAAGAGTCGTCATGAGGATCACCTTCATACAATACAGGAAATTTCTACTCCACTAGGTTTCCAAACAACCCCCATAATTCTCCCCAATTCCAGGTCTCTGTCCACACACTGTCTTCCTCTTCCATATCTCCTCACACATCTGATCCCTCCCTCCCATCCCCACCTGCTCCAAGTCTGCCATTACATTCTGTTCTATTTCTCCCTCCCAGTGAGATGCATGTAACCCCTAGATTCCTCCTCTGTACTTATCCTCTGTGAATCTCAGCATTGTAGCTTAGTTATCCTTTATTTACCACTAATACCCACTTATAAGTGACTTTGTAACATATTTATCTTTCTGTGTCTGATTTATCTCACTCAAAATGATTTTTTTCCAGTTCCAAATTACATGATGTCATTTTTTTTAACTGCTGAGTGATACTCCATTTGTATAATTCACCACATTGTCTTTATCTATTTTTTCTATTGAGGGAAATCTAGATTATTCCAGTTTCTGGCTGTAGTGAATAAATCTGAAATGAATATAAATGAACAAGTGTCCTAGTGGTAGGATGGTGCATTCTTTGGTTATATGCTTAAGAGTAATATAGCTGGATCTTGAAGTAGATAGATTCCCAACTTTGTGAGGAACCTCCATTATGATTTCCATAGTGGCTGTACATGTTTGCACTCCTATAAGCAATGGAAGAGTGTTTTCCTTGCTCCACATCATTGCCAGCATGATCTGGCACTTGTGTCATTGATATTAGCCATTCAGAGAGGCATAAGATGGAATCTCAGAGTTAGTTTGATTTGCATTTCTCTGATGGCTAAAGATGTTCATTTCTTTGTTTCTCATCCATTTGAGTTTCCGCTATTGAGAATTCTCTGTTTAGGTATGTTCCTGACTTTTTTAGTTGGATTATTTGGGTTTTTTTTTGATATCTAGTTTTATGAGTTCTTTATATATTTTGGATATTAGTCCTCTATCAGATGCAGAGTTGGTAAAAACTCCTCTGATTCTCTAGACTACCACTTTGTCTGAATGATGATGCCCTTTGTCTTACAGAAGATTTTCAGTTTTATGAAAATTTATTAATTGTTGATCTTCGTGCCTACACTTTGGTGTTCTGTTCAGAAAGTTGTCTCCTGTTCTAATGTATTCAGGGCTACTCCCCAGTTACTCTTCTTATTGGGTTTAGAGTAACTGGTTTTATGTTGAAGTCTTTGATCCACTTGGTCTTAGTTTTGTGGAACATAATGGATCTATTTGCATTCTCCTACATGAAGGTATCCAGTTTGACCAGCACCATTTGTTGAAGAGGCTATCTTTATTCCAGTGGTTATTTCAGGCTTCTTTATAAAAAATCAGGCATCTGTATGTATCTGGATTTATGTGTGTTCTTCCAGTCGACTCCATTGATGAACATGTTTGTGTTTATGCCAATAACATGTTTTTAGTATTCTAGCTCTGTAGTACAACTTGAAATCAGGAATGGAGAGACCTCTAGCATTTCTTTAACCTTTTTTCAGAATATTTTATATATCCTCGGGACATTTTTGTTTGATTTGGTTTTTTTTTATTCATATGAAGTTGAAAATTGTCCCTCCAAGGTCATGAAGAACTATGTTGGAATTATGGTATGAATTGTATTGAACCTGTAGATTGCTTTTTATAGAATGTTCATTATTTTTTTTTTACTTTGCTAATCCTACCAATTCATGAGCACAGAAGTCTTTCCACCTGATATCTTCTTCAATTTCTTTCCTCAAAGACGAAGTTTTTACTATACACATCTTTCATTTGATTAGTTGGGTTTATACCAAGATATTTTGTATTTTCTGGAGCTGTTGTGAAAGGTAGTTTTTTCCTAATTTCTTTCTTAGTCTGTTTGTGATTTGGATAGTGGAGGACTAATGATTTTTTTTAGTTACTCTTATATCCAGTTACACTGCTGAAAGTGTTTATCAGCTGTAGGAGTTCCCCGGTGGAATTTTTAGGGTCACTTGTGTGATTTCTTCCTTTCTAATTTGTATTTTCTTGAACTCTCTAAATTGTCTTAGTGCTCTAGCTAAGACTTCAAGTTATATAGTCAGTTTATACAGAGGGAGTAAATAACTTTGCCTTGTTCCTGATTCTAGTGGAATTGTTTTGAGTTTCTCTCCATTTAATTTGATGTTGGCTATAGGCTTGCTGTACATTTTCTTTATTATATTTACATATGTCCTTTGTATCCCCTAACCTATCCAGGACTTTTGGATTTTTGAGAAGATTGTTTCCTTTTTTCTTTCAATTTGCATGTAGAATGCATTATATTTATTGATTTTTGTATATTGAACCATCCTTGCATCTATGGGATGAAGTCTGATTAATCATGATGAATAGTCTTTTTGATGCATTCTTTGATTAGATTGACAATTATGTTATTGAGTTTTTTGTACCAACATTGAAATTGGTCTGTAATTCCCTTTTTTGTTGAGTCACATGTGATTTGGGAATCAGGATAATTGTGGCCTCATGAAGTGAATATGGCAATATTCCTTCTGTTTTGATTTTGTGTAATAATTTGAGGAGTATTAGCATTAACTCTTCTTTGAAAATCTGGTAGAATTCTACACTAAAACCATCTGGCTCTGGACTTTAGTTGTGCTTTTAATGAGTGCTTCTCTATCACTGGGAGTTTTGGGTCTATTTAAGTTGTTTATCTGATCTTGATTTAACTTTGGTAAGCAGAACCTATTAAGAAGATTATCCATTTCTTTTCGATTTTCCAGTTCAGTTGAGTATAGTTTTCTAAGTATGTCCTTATGATTCTCTGGATTTCCTAGGTGTCTGTTTTTACATTCCTTTTTTATTCTGATTTGGTTAATCTGCCTTTTAGTTAGTTTAGATAAGGGTTTGTCTATGTTGTTGCTTTTCTCAAAGAAAGAACTGTTTGTTTCATTGATTCTTTGTATTGTTCTCTTTGTTTCTATTTTATTGATTTCAGCCCTCATTTTGATTATTTCTTGCTGTCTATTCTTCTGTGCTTACTTCATTTTATTCTATATTTTTCAGGTGTGCTGATACCTCACTAGTATGAGATCTCTCTCATTGTTTTATGTAGGCAGCTAATACTATAAACTTTCCCCTTAGCAGAGCTTTCATTTTGTCCCATAAATTTGGATATGTTCTCTATTCATTTCATTGAATTCTAGAAAGTCTTTTTATTTCTTTATTTCTATCTTGACTCATTTCATTCAATAGAGTGTTGTTCAGTTTCCATGTGTTGTTTTCTATTGTTGATTTCCAGCTTTAATCCATTGTCAACTGATAGAATGAAGGGAGTTAGCTCAATTTTTTTCTATCTGTTGAGACTTTTGTGTGGTCAGTTTTGGAGAAAGTTTCATGAAGTGCAGAGGAGAAGATTTGTCTGGGTGTAAACTTCTGTAAATATCTGTTACTTTGTCTATTTGATTTACAATGATTGTTAACTCCAGTATTTCTCTGTTTAGATTTGTCCGGATTTTTTTCCTTGTGCTTGAGCTATGTTGGAATATTCAGGGCCTGCTATGGTAGTATAACTGGAATCTAGTGGAGATTGTTGTCCTGGGCATTGTTGATTGTGTTCTTATAGTGGCATCTAGGCATCTAGGATTGGGATAATTATCTGCCTAGGTGCTGATTTCTGTTATTTTCTTTGTGGGGTGGTTGATTTGTTCCTTGATTTCTGTTTGCCCTCTTGATTTTTGGAGAGTGTGCTGGCTGTATGTTGCCTGTTTTACATGACTGCTCATCTGGTGTTTACATAGAAAGCCTATTCATGGGACCTGAGATACTGGGATGAGTTGGGGGAAGATAAGTTGGGGGAGAAATCATTGTGACCCACTGGGGATTGGGTCAGTTATAAAAACATAGGTTTCCTGCTACAGAGCTAGGGGTCAGACCTAAGTTTCTATTTTTCTACAAATATGTGGAATTCTTTCCTTATAAGAGAATTTATTCACAGTTGGTAAATTATTAAAAAATATCAAGCGTCACAATCCCTGGGAAATATGTGGACAGAAGAGAGCACAGTGGAAAACTAATTAGAATGTTTCATAAAACACTAACAGTAGGTACAGAGTACGGCCAGTGTGTACTCAGTACTGTGTCACTGAGACAACTCTAAACACATCGATGTTTATTGTGACACAATTCATAAAAGCTAAACTATGGATATAACTTACTTGGAAGAAACACAGGTGTGAATAAGAGAAATGTTGTGGATAAACATAGTGGCATTTTCAGACATGAAGAACCATGAAGTCACTGGATTGCTGGGAGATGAATACTAACAGATATAATCACACCCGGAGACAGCACTTTCAGAAAGATATATACCATGCTTTGCCTTAGTTGCTGTTTCTAGATTTTCTACACATGCACAAGTCATACTTGTTTATATTAAATGAAATGAAGGTGAAGTTGTATAGCGCAGCAATGGAACTGATGGTAAGGAGAGTGTTAAAGAAAGAAGGAAGAGTACGTAAGAATTTGATTTGGGGCAAATATGATCCATATTCAATATATACCTGTATTTTTATTTAAAAAGGGTCATTAGAAATGTTTCTTCTTCAGCTGGGTGGTGGTGGAGCACATCTTTAATCTCAGCATGCAGGAGGCAGAGCTAGGCAGATTTCTGTGAGTTCGAGGTCAGCCTGGTCTACAGAGGGAGATCCAGGATGGATGCCAAAACTACATAGAGAAACCTTGTCTCAAAAAAATAAACAAACAAAAAAATGATTCTTCATATAAGGATGCCTGTATTTGCCTTTGAAGATCTTAAAGGTACATCTTTACATGTGTGTTGATGTCTATGAAACTTATCCTCTAAATTTTTTGGCTACTATTCCTCTAATTTCATTTTTAGAGATAAAAATCATGCATTTCTCTGACCGTACTTCTATAGTCACATCTCCTTCTGAGTCTCTTCTCTTGTGACTTGTCATTTTTAAGAATTTGCAAGATGGATTTGTACCCTTCCATATTAAAAGGATAAACTATCAGAAGTCAGTCAGTTAGTGATACTAATCCACAATATTAATTTCCCTTTGACATGTAACCAAAAATCATCAGAGGTCTTAGCATTAGAATTCAATAGTTTTGGAGGTATGTTATACTACCTATCACTTCTTATAAATCAGTGAACTCATTTGCACCTAAAGCTGAGCATAACTTATAAAATAATCAGAATAGACAGAGAGGCAGTTGTTTTCCATAGTAAATCCCATCAATGTAAGGGGTGAAGATGTGAGGGGAAAATCATAGATGACTCTCTCTGCTACAACTCATGGGAAATAAGAGAAAATCCTAGATCTTTGGATCAATATCTAAGTAAATACCTTAATCTTATTTATTAATATTAGCCCAGCTCTGCTCCACATAATTAAACATAATTTTCTTGTTACAGTTGATATCAACACTTTAATTAAATTTGATTGTGTTACATATGCCAAAGAATATGTTATTATCTTAATCTCTCAATATTATATTTCAACGTTTATTATGCTCTACAGACAAAGACAATATTTTCCATAGTGCTCACATTCCCAAGAGGTGGAACATGGGTGGGTTTTGGTCTTTAAGTGGATTATGGATATTTGGCATTTTTTAGCAAGGTTAGTTGCAAGTTGTTATTGATCATGGTCAGGAAGGAAGCTAAACAAAGAAGGTTAGACTAAGGGATTTCTTTCTTTCTCTTTTCCTTCTTTCTTTTATTTTCCTCTATCCTTCTTTCTCTTCTATCTAGTGTTGAAATAAATGGGGGTGAGGGATAAAAGGAAAGGAAAGAATCAATACAGGAATGATATGGGGAAAAAGGTAGATTATCGAATCTAGTAAAAAGCAACTACTTGTCTCAAATATATACATTGGTGTCAATTTTTGTATATTGACATAAATTTAAGATTATTCTCAGTATAACATATAGTTTTTGTGATTCTACTCTTGTATAAGGTATTGTACCTATGCAGCTCATTTAACAATGAAATGTAAAGTTCTACTCTTTGAAAGCTTTTGATATAAACTGTTTAGGATAATTAAGAAATGCAGGCTAGTTCTTAGTCACCTACAACAATCAAACTTATAGTCATATTAGTTGTTTTCAAAGTCAAACAGAGATATATTTTAGATTGGTGCTCTTTAAACACTTCAGAGATCTACAGAATATAGCATTTAAAATGGTTTAAAACATAAGGCTTTTCATGACAGTCAGATGTATCAGCTCCTGGCAGCACCAATCTACCCTAGAGAAGATAATGGGCATCAAAGAACCTCCATATGGGAATTTGCTTTCTTTGTGCCAAGAAAGCACTGGGCAAGAAACTGTCCTTGCTTCAACTGCTAACAGGAGGCTGTCTAAATTGAACAAGCAGGACACTAAAGAAGGTCACCTTCTAAGACAAGATAGCACAGTACTTCAAAATTCCTGCTTCACAGAAAAGTCTGTCAGATATTCTATGCTAATAGGCTGAAGATGGATGCTCCAACATTACAGAAGAACTTTGGATGACTGTCCAGGCAGTGAACTGCCTCTATCATTTCTATAGCTTTGAAAGTTGCTTGCTCTGCCATTCCTGTTTACACAGGTAATATTTTATCCTTCTCAGGTCTCTGATGATGGTGAAGACCAAATTAGGTATAGTTTTGCAGTTTTTCTTGTTACCCAATTAAAAAAAATTCTTACAAAGGAGATGTGAAGTTTATAAGATTGAAAAACATAAAAGCTTATGTTGTTTATCTAAAAACTGTTTTAAGATCTAAAAGGATATTTTTAGGTTGGTAATACGTGTTATGATAAAGCATGGTATATGTGTAAAACTTTTGACTCTCCAAGATAGAACAGATAATAGAGTACTTTCTCCATAGCTGCCAAATACAAATGGACTGGACATTGTGAATGTAATTCTTACCTGATAATTGTTCTTATTTTATATAGTTTTACTGTGTTAGATTTAAAACTTTTCCTTTTTACTTAGATAAAAGGGGAGAAATGTTGTGGGATAATCTTTTTGTACACTGTGAATATTTGTCTCTGCCAAAGCACCTTCTGATTGGTTAAATAAAGAGCTGAACAGTCAATAGCTAGGCAGGAGAGTATAGACAAGACTTCTAGACAGAGATAGGAGCTCTAGGAAGGAATCAGAAGGGCAGAGATTTGCCAGTGAGAACTGCAAGAAGTTGAACATAAGATACCGAGGAGAGGTAATGAGTCATGTGCCAAAACATAGATTAATATAAACAGATTAAGTTTTAAGAGCTAGTTGGAAACAAGCCTAAGCTATGGTCAAGCTTTCATACTTATTAAGAAGTCTCTTTGTCATTATTTGTGAGTTGGTGATCCAAAGGAAGACCTGATATGTGTCTATACTAATTTATTTGATATTAACAATAGTAATTTGGTGAGTGAATGCAAAAAAGTGATATTCATTTATACCACAACTTATTACAGATGTTATGTGTTTCAACTCTACAGGAGGTTACACAGTAGGGACAAGGATAACCATCACATGTGGGTAAAGCCTGATAATATAATAAAGGAAGTCCATTGATAGATAATTGGAGGAAGCTATAGATACAGGGAACAGCTCTAGATTTAGATGTATTGAAATATCTCTTACCAGTCACAGCTGTTAACAGAAATAATATGAGAAGCTCTTGGAAAAGTAGTACAATATTCCATCCATCATCTCAGACTTAGCTAACTTAGAAAATAATAGTACAATCTTTTCTTATTGTTATTCCAGTGATTGACCTTTAAGATTAACACTTTTATCATTTCAAAGTGGAAGTAAAACTGAAAAAAATACTATTTAAATGAATATATATGAACAGATCTTCAAAAATATTAAGACTATAAACATGCTGTTTAGAACATCTCACAAAATCTTAAGGGAGTGAAATATATAAATAGTTTGCAAACAATGAGTAATTACATAGAGAGGGATACAATTAAATTAATTCATAATTTTTTATTTTTTATTTTTCTTTTATTTTTTTAATTTTATAATTTAATTTAATTTTACATATCAGCCACGGATTCCCCTGTCCTCCCTCTTCCCACCCTCCCTGCATTCCCCCTAATCCACGCCCCATTCCCATCTCCTCCAGCCAAACACCCTAATTCATAATTTTGTTTGAAAGAGTTGCTGAAATAAAAGGTGCTATTCATTTTGTGCTTCCTAAAATGTATTTTGTGAAATCTACCTACCATAGACTCAATAAAGATGCTTGTAGCTTATTTTTTTTGTATAATTTGAAATATAATTTGAAAGCCTGATTTATGTGCTTATTTTGCATAAGAACATTTTCAAAATAAATACATAATATGTATTATATAATCACATATTAATGAATTGGGCATTAATGTAAAGTAGTATATTTAAAGTGAGATTCTGTGTCATATACTGACAATGATTAATGCATAGCTGTTACCATGATTGTGAACTTACTGTCACACATGCCTGTGTTTTATCTGCGTTCCATGAGAAGGGTATTATAAGAGTTATAAAGTGGATTCCTAACATGGCTTAGCTTAGAAAGGCTGTGGAAATGATAATGCTAGACAGTAAAATCGTCACAGATTTTTGTGACTTTTATTCACTAAACTTAAGAATACTGAGGACTGTATATAGATAGTATATTTAGAAAGAAATACTAAATGACTATAACACATTTGCTATAAATATTGCCACAGGATGCAGCATTCAAAATATAGTGTAACATTAATAAACCGGCTTCAAATGTCTACTGAATTTATCCTCATGATCTATGTTTATAGCTTCTGTTTGGATCAACTAGAAACTTGCAATGATCAAAAGGATGCTTTTGCATCTATACTGCAACACACCTGCCCATACATTGCCAATGTAATACCAAATGCAATGGTGCATAATAAAATCTTCAGGCTATTTTTCATAATTAGGATGTTTATTCTTGCCCAATTTGTACTGCAGTTTTTTTGTATTAATACATTGAGAATTTGTTAAAATATCTGTTGGTCATATTTACCACCACTACCAATTCCCAGAATTCAACCTCACTTCCCCACTTCCTTCAACTTCATGTCCTAATTATTATTTTAATAACCCACCAAGTCCAATTTGTATTGCCCACATATGCTTGGGTGTGAGTTTCTGAGTTTTACTGTTGTAGCTAGAGAGAATGGGGTGAATAATCACTTTCTCACCTGGCATATATGAATATTGTCAAGACAATGAAGTCAAAAGATAAAGACAAAAATAATGTAACATATTTGTATGAAAACAGTGTTTGTAAATGGAAAAGTTTGAAGTATTTATCTAATTTTTCTTTGTTCATATATACTTGGGAGTCATATATTGGGGTAAGAATGTGATTCATCAGAGAGGAAGTGGAAAAGTGACCAGTGCCCTCCTTGTTTTCTCCTTCTTTGATACAAAAGGCTGAGAATCTTTCTAAACCCTACCTACTACTTCATCCATCTCTCTGTATGTTCTCAGTCATTCAAAATATCTATGGTTATTTCTTGTCAGCTAGTGGCTAGCTCTGCTCTCTCATTCAATGTAAACTTTAATGCCAGTCTTGGGAGTGTCAGAGTGTGATTGAAATATCCTACAATATGTCCCCCATTTTGTCTAAATAAAAATGGAAGATTTTACTCTAACACAGTAAAACAATATACAGTAAGAACAATTATCGGAAAAGAATTACATCCACATTGTCCAGTCCATTTCCATTTGGCAAATTCAAAGAAAACACTCCACTTATCTTTCTAATCTTGGTGAGTCCAAAGTTTTGTACCTAATTCACTTTCTATCCTAACTTGTATCACCAACCCAAAACTATCTTTTTAGACCTTAAAACATCTTAGATGAATAATTTAAGCTAAAACATTATACATTTTACACTGCTTTTGTGAGTTTCTTTTCTGAAATTGATAACAAGGAAAACTGTAACTATAACTATCTAATCTTCAACCTCATCAGAGACCCAAGAAGGATATAACACTACCTGAGTAGATAGGATGTTCAGAACAAACAACCTCCAAAACTATAGAAAAAATGGAGACATCTGGCTGCATGGACAGTCACCTAAGTTTCCCTCTGCAATGTTGGGGCATCCATCTTTGGCCTACAAGCCCAGAATATCTGACATGATTTTTTGTGAAGCAGAAATTTTGAAGTACTCTACTACTTTGTCTTGCAATGTTTTGCAGTCACCTTCTTTTGTTTCCTGCTCGTCTGATTTTTACGGCATATTGCCAGCAGTTGAAGCAAGGACAGTTTCTTGCCCAGTGGTTAACTTTTGGCACACAAAAAGAGCAAACTTCGTACAGAGTTTCTTTGATGCCAAATATCTGCTTTGAAGTAGATTGGTGCTGCCAGGAGCAGATATGTCTCACTGTTATGAAAAGATTTATGTTCTTAAAACATTTTAAAAGCAATATTCTGTAATCTCTAAATCATTTAAATACCACCAGTCCATCTAAATTATATTTCTGTTTGACCTTGAAAACATACCTAACATGATTACAAATTTGATTATTATAGATGATTAATTACTAATCAGTATTTCTTAATTATCAATAGTTTTTAATATTAACTGCATCATTAAATGAGCTGCATAGGTAAAATATCTTTAACAAGAGTATTAACATATATACATTATAAGAAAAATAGCCTTAATTTTGTATCAATATACAAAAATCCATACCAATCTGAAATATTTACGACTAGTAGTTGATTTTTGAGTATAAAAATAGATTCAATAATCTACCCTTTTTCCTATCATTCCTATATCCTCCCTATTTTCTTTTCAGAATAGGATTCCTGAATCTAATCTCTTTTGAATAATTTCCTCCCTGACTATGACCAATAACAATTTTCCACCAACCCCCCCTAAATGATGATAAAAATCCATAATACATCAAACAACCAAAAAACACCCATCCACATTTTGACAATGAGGAAGTCTTGTTCTTAAAATTACTTCCTGATGTCTGGAAGGGATGGCAACTTTAGGGGACCCTAAGAAAATTGGGATAATGGTCAATTCCTGTGAGAGCTAGCTCTATAATTTTTTGGTTAGTCTCCATGTGATGGGAAAGTGTAGAGCCTATCTGAAGTTCTAGCTGGAGTAATCTGTGAGGCGGTACTATTTCAGCTAACTTCCTTAAAATTGTCTTGAACAGTTTGTGGTTCACAGCTGATCTTTGGGTGATGTTTGTAAGCATAATGGCATTATTTCAATCCAGGTGGTATAGTTGTTGTGGGGCCCCATCATCCTTCTGAGGACTTCAAAGGTCACTGTTAGGAATGGTCACAGTTCACTGCAGAAAACTTAAACATTTTAAATGTCATATGCTGCAGATTTCAGAGAGGTTAAAGGAAAACAATTGGTTAAGTACATCTGAAGTATACAAACTTAATTCCTAATTATATGCATCAGACTCAAGCCTGGGATCATATACAGGAAGCTAGATGAAACCTAATTCTAGAATTAGTTAGTACTCTGTAGGACCATTAATATGACAGAAAGTTTAAACATATATATTAATCTTATAAATTTTAAGAATATTTATACTTTAAGAAAAATTTTATAGATTCAAAATAAAACCAAGGGATTAAAAGATTACTGGCAATAAAATAGTCCCTTAATTTTGGTTTATCTTCTGTCCCATACCAGGTGGCCCTTCTGACATGGGACAGATTTTGGATTTTCCTTTATCAAGCATGCTTAGGTTTAGAGAAGGAGAGAGCCAGGCTACAACTGCAAAGCCAGGCTTAATTTTGAATTGAACTGTAACTTATAAAACATAACCCTTGTCCTTATACATCTGTGAAACAAACATTTGGGAAGATTTATGAAATATTATCCTGTTAGAGGTGTGCTTTAACATTAGACCAATTTATTCATTTTTTTTTCTTTTGGAAATTTTCTCTGGATGATTCATCCTTCTTCTTCAGATGTCTCTTTTGTCCAGTGACCTTCAGAATCCTTTGTTGTGTGCTTTTATTCTCCTGGGGAAAAAAAAACCTATCCCAACCCTAACTGTGGGCAGTTTGCCTTTTTTAAAGATTATAGTTGATCAAATGAAAAGCATTTGGTATTCTTATAAGTTAGTTTAGATTGAATGGCCATGTTGTTTCATGAACTATGGCCTCTCCTAACCAAGAAGTCTCTCCTGTTCAACTCTAACCTTTATCAATTTTGATGGTATCCACAGCTTGATTTTTCTCCCATGGAAACAAAAGCAAAACCTCTTCCCCAACATAAAACAAACCCTGGTTTCCATTCTGAGGTCAACACATTTGTAGAGATACCAACTTGTTTAATTCAGCATGTTTTTCTACTATCCAATGTCTCTCTACAGCTGTCATTCCATTCTCATTAGTATTTAAAAAATTTAAAGTTAGTAAAGATACTCTCAGGGTATCTTTATTACTCCTTTCTGTTTATTAACCATATCTTTAAAGTATGATTTGATCTTTCTAAAACTGCTTCTCCTATAGGATTGTATGGCATACTTACAATATGCTTGCTGTAATATGCAAAAAAAAAACAAACCTGTTTCACTTTATAGAGACATATGCCAGAGCATTTTCAATCTAGATTTGTACAGGTATTCTGTGATGATATTTTATTTGTGCTTTAATAAATAAAGTTTGTAGATGTAATAGTCTTATTAAATAAAAAACACAGAGCCAAATGCAGAGTTAAAAGCCCAAGAGATCAGAGAAGTAGCTAAGAGCTGAGACTAAAACTGCCTTCTTACCACCCGTTGCCACTGCCATCCTTCTCCTGAGAAAGAGACCTACTTCCTGTGTATCTGTCTTTTTATTGACTTTCTGTTCTGCCTTCTCATTGGTTGTAAACCCAACCACATGACCTCCTCGTCACTGCCTGTCTATACAGACCTCCAGGTCTTCTATGGTTGGTATTGAGATTCAAGGCGTGTGTCTCCATGCTGGTGGTGTCCTTGAACACACTGAGATCTACCTGTCATGTGATCGGGAATAAGGGCATGTGCTACGACTGCCAGACTTCTGCTATGGCTTACTATTAGCTCTGACCCCCAGGTAACTTTATTAACATACAAATAAAATCACATTTTAGCACAAATAAAATATCACCATAAAAGTTTGCCTGGAGATCAGAGGAAATAGCAAGCCATTTTAAGTAAACAAAAAAGTTAGGCAGTGGTAGCACATGCCCTTAATCCTATCACTTAGCAGGCAGGATCTCTGTGTGTTCAAGGCCACACTAGAGAACAGAGCCAAGCATGATGACCCATGCCTTTAATCCCAGTACCAAACATAGAAGCCTGAAGGTCTGTACAGACAGACAGAAAGTGAAAGAGCTGTGTAGGAAGAGGAAGTGAGGTAGCTGGGCTAAGAGAGCAAATGAGAGGGCGGAACAGCAAGGCAATAAAGAAGTGGGTAGACAGGAAGTAACTCGCATTTGGAAGCTGCAGAGTTGGTGAGGTAAGGTTGGCTGGTGGCTTTCTCTGATCTCTCTAAGGCTTTAACCCAAATTTCTGTCTCAGTGTTTGTTTTATTTTAATAAGACCATTTAGAAATTCATCTATGGTATTCTCATATTGCCATAACTTCTAATCAGTGTGTAATTATGGAATAAGCCTTTTCAAAATTCAATGCAGCTGCCCATGAAATCCTGAATATGGTATGGCACACATACTTTAAGTTTCCAAACTCTACAAAATGAAACATGTCCATTTGCCAAATTTCGTTTCTTTGAGTACCCTTTGGGTTACTTCCTACAGGCAAAGGATTTTGGTTATACAAAGAAAAAGCAGGATATTTCCTATCATTTACTTGGCTTTGTTGCCAAGTGATAGGAAAACCTTTTTTCAAATCTTTGTAATTTTTATGGTGTTTCTTATGAAATTATGGGGCTTCTGGCACATTTCCTAGCAATAGCTGATCAATTATATCATTACTTTGAGTTAGAGGGCCTGATAAATCCATATGGGTTCTCATATGTGTTATATATAAGGGGTTATTTCTATATCTGTTTATTTCTTTCTAATTGAAAGTTAATTCTGAATCATCTAGAATAAGTTCAGCATTTTCAATATGTAAAAAAAAAAACCTCTTTCAGCATAGTGAGAGTTAGTAACTATATTAAAAGGTTCTGGAAAATCTAATAATACCATGAGAATAGCATATAACTCTGACTTTTGAACAGGATCATAAGAGCATTGAGCTACTTTACTTAAAGTTTCTGACTTATAACCTGTCTTATTTATTTGAATCAGTATAGAATTCAGGGGCTCCAAAAATTTGTGTTTCTTGTACAATGTGAGAATGGAGCTAATTAACTCTTTTTATAAAATGAAGTCTCTTGCTTTGGGATATTTGTTGCTAATCTGTCTCAAGAAATTACTGCAAGCACTTTACTAATGTTCATTTTCTGCCCATAGTGAATCAATTTTAGCATTAGTAAAAGGTACCAGAATTTCTGTTGGAGTGTTTCTGTTAAATGACAAAGTTTTGTATAATTTAGTAAATAACCCAGTCCTTTTTTTATTATTCATCTCTGTCTGAAGCATTAAAACTGATATCTGGCCTAGGGCACTAACCCTAACTCTGGGTAGGAGAGGTGTTTCCTTTTTTGGAAGGTAATATCTTTCCTTGAACAAAATGATTTTTGGAAACAGAAAAAGTATTATCTTTCATTTAAAAAAATTATTTTGAAAATCTGAAACTAAACATACCTTAGTATATATGGAAAAATATACCTATATGCCCTTTTCTCTTTATATATAAATCTAAGTTTTAAATGTATTTATATGTAGAAGACAAAGGACATTGACTTTGAATTTCAACCTTCCTTTTGCAAGTGACTTTTAAATTTAAATCAATGTAATTCTTATGTGTCTGCCCCTGCCTCCCAGATGTTGGGATTAAAGGTGTGAACCACTGCCTGGCTATAGATTCCTTATAATTGTTACTCTCATAGGGTTGTCATGGTTTAAATTGCTTCACAATGTCCCCTTATTATTTAGTGTTGGGGTAAACATTCAAGTTTTTCCAATGTACAATCTGTCATTCTTCCAGATATTCTGACTTTGTTTCCTGGAAAATTTTAATATTCTAGTCTTAATTAAACATGATACCCATTTGTCCACTATTTAATTATTTTAAGATGTCTTGTTTGTCTTGCTTCTATGAACTACATAAAATGTGTTATCTTTTGCTAAGTTTTGCTATGTTTTGCCATTTCCATTCATGCCTCCCATGATCAGATACTTTTTCCATTTATCTGTCAGTTAGTAGTTTTCCATTTTGATGATCATGTAGCTATTACATGGCACACACACTGTGAATTGTGGAAGATAGAGATTTTCCTTTTGCTTTCCTAGTTGTTTGTCTTGCAGTCAATAGTGCTATACTGATTTTGCTGTTCCTTCCTAAGTGTTGGCCATTCCATCCCCCAGTCTATAGGCTGCCGTTTTCCATCAGTTTTGGTTCCATCATTGGTTAATGAACCATCAGTAATCTTGTGTTAGTCAATATTTTGATTATTCTGTTGGTCTTCACAATTCAATAGGTGCCTCTCTTGGGGGAGAGGTGAGCAGTTTTTTTGGATGGGGATTATGGACAACAGAGCTATTTTCCTCAGTGTGTGAAAGCACAGATGCCTTTGCTAACATAACCTGGTCACACAGGAATTATATAGGTAACAGCTCCACTATAATACCTTTCCTTCCATGGCTAAGCCTGCAAAGGACTCTGCCTTTGAATGGATTCAATCCATTATTGTAAGGGATGCCTTTATAACAGTAGGGTTTTGGGTAATGACTGAGTATAAGCTTCTTCATGCCTCTTCATAAGCAGATACATTTCTTAAGTAAATGTAAACATTAAAGGAATGGCCATTTATTTGATATGTATACATACTTAATATATTGAATAAGAAATAATATCAAACAAGAGCAAATAAGAAAGGAAAAGAATGTTGTTGCATAAAAAATAGAGGATACAACCAAGAGTAACTTCTTAAAATCAATGCTTTGACAGACATGAATCTTAGAGGCAAAGAGATAGATTTTAAAACATGTGACATATTACAGTAAGGTCCCCAATAGACTCCTTTTCCATGTGTGGTTCATGCCTGGATTCAGCTTGCCTGAAATAAAACTCAGAAGACAATAATAAAGAAGGGATAGCTTTCATTATCAAAGATGGTATTACACCTAATCTACAAAAAGCTACTCTGCTTATCTTATTCTCCAACGGTGCTGCAGTCAGCAGACTTGGTCCAGAAATGTATATTCCTTTCCGTCCTCCATCCAGGCCCTCCTTATGAGTCTGGGGTTGTCCCGTTGCAGCCTCTCTCGGACAGCTTCCAGCTGCCACCAATAGACTCTTCAGAATGCAACAAGAAATAATATTGCAATGAAAGGTATATTTAATTAAAGTTGATTTAACTTTTCTGCTAGTGCTGGCCCTATTAAAATAATTATTTATTTTATTATTTATGTACCCTATGATAATATTGTAGGCTTAAAAGCAGTAATAAAGAAATTTTCATTTTAGAAGGACAGGTTAAAAAATAGTTGCTTATTCTCAGTCATAATGTTAAACAGTAAAAGAACAAAAGTGTCCACATACTTAAAGCTAAAAATTATGAAGTCTATTAGATTTCAACAACCTATATAATTACTGTCTATACAATAATTTCAATAACCTTTATAATTGCCTTTGACAAATTAGTGTTGTGATTTTTCAATAATTATAAGTTCATCGATATATTTAGTCATTGGATTATAGATTTTTAATATATATGCATTAATTAGTTTTCTATGAATTAAATATGAGTTGAGATGGAGTGAGTGTTTCATTTGTTATTAAGGAGTAACTCTCTTTAAAGCTAAGAGAACAAGTCATAGTAGCACAAAGAAATCCTTGAGACTGCAGTTAAGGATAGCATAAATCCTAAATTGGTCTTAATAATAAAAACCCAGAGCCAGATATTGGGGTAAATACTGAAATATCAGAGAGACAAAGGCACAAGCTGCCACCCAGCCCCAGCCCCAAATGCCATAGGTGGCTGCATTCCAAATATCAACAGTTAGCCACCCATTGACAGAGCCAGCCAGCTCTGTCATTCAGGTGGGCCTTGTGCCCCTGCTTCCTGGCACGTGGGCTTCCTTAACACATGCCAAGTTCATTTTGTGTTGGCTATCTACTGCTGGGCATGAGCCCTGCTGTGGGATGCCTTTCTGTATGCTGTGAATATGTATGGCTCCCATTGGATAATAAATAAAGCTGCATTGGCCTATGGCAGGGTGAGATGGAGCCAGACGGGAAAATCCAAGAGAGATAGTGAGAGAAGAAGGGCAGAGTCAGAGAGATGTGAGCCTGTTGCCAAAGGAACAATAAGATGCCAGCAGATTGGTAATGCCATGGCCACCTGGCAACACATAGATTAATAGAAATGGGTTAATTTAAGATAAAAGAGCTAGGCAGCAAGAAGCTGATGTTATAGGGCATAAAGTGTGTAATTAATATTAAGCCTCTGTGTAATTATTTTATAAGCAGCAATGGGACTGCAGGCTGTGAAGGACCAGAGAAACATGGACCACAGGGCCAGGTGGAACCGGAGAAACTTCCAGATACAGAGCCCTACCCTTAAGAGTGGTTTGTTTCCTCTGTTAGACTCTCCTGAAGAAAACTAATTTTTCATTTGTAAGTAGTTGTCAAGTGGAGATTTTTTCTGTGTTAGAGAAGGGGGCACGTCAATCCCATCCAGTACAGAATTGTGCATGCCCTGTGCATGCTGCCTACATCTAAGTTCATGTGTGCATCGATCCTGTTCATTTAAATGGTTTTGTTTCATTGGTGTTCCTCATCCACTCTGGCTCTTACAATCTTTCTTCCTCCTCCACAGAGATCTCTGAGTCCTGAAGGGAGGAATTTGATAGACTCATCCCTTTAGGGCAGAGGATTCTAAGGTCTCTTAGTCTCTTTACATTTTCTGTCTGTAGGTCTCTGTATTTGTTCCTATAGACTGCACAAGGGATCTTCTCTTATGTTAGCTGAGAAGAACTATCAGTATAGCATAATGTCATTAGGATGTAGCTGGAAGTTTCTCAGTCCTGCCCAGCCCCATAGCCAATCAGACCCAAGTAAACACATAGAGGATTGTATTATTCACAAACTGTATGGCTTATGGCAGGCCTTTTGCTAGCTAGTTCTTATGTCTTAAATTAACTCATTTCTATTAGTCTATGTTTTGCCATGTGTTCTGTGGCTTTATCGATCTGCTGGCATTTGCTCCTTGGGCAGCAGGCTGACATCTCTCCAGACTCCACCTTTCTCTTTCCTGTCTCTCTCCTTGGATTTCCTGCCTGCCTCTAAGCTGCCTTGCCATAGGCCAAAGCAGCTTATTTATTAACCAATGGGAACAACATATATTCACAGCATACAGAAAGAAATCCCCCAGCATTAGGAGTTTTTTTTTTTCCTTTAGCAAAATAGTATTTGTTGAGGTGTGTTTGTTTGTTTGTTTGTTTGTTTGTTTGTTTTTCTCTTTTCCTGGCTACTTGGACTTATGTTTTTGGCTACCTAAACAGCACTGGATATGGGTTCCATCTCATGGAGTGGGTCTTAAATCCAATCAGATATTGGTTGGTTACTCCCAAAAATTTAGTGCCACTGTTTCCATAGCCTATCCTGCAGTCAGGTCAGTAGTAGATCAAAGTCCATAGTGATGAGGGTATTATGTAAGCACCAGCTGGACTTATTCATGTCAATGAGTTGTGTAGGTGTTATTCTCAACAATTGAACCTTACTCCTAGTTTGTGGAGAACCAAAAATGGGCTTGGCAAAAACAAAGGTCAAGGAAGATAGGACAATAAAGGAAGCAAAGGGAGAAACAGGTAAAATTAAATGACTTTTGATGAGTCACATGGAAAGTTAATATAGTCGAAGCTTCCTATATTATATACTTATATGAAGGTGATCTAAATGAAATCACAAACTTCATGGGGGAGACAGAACCCCATCTGGAAATTGCCCATAACCAAATGAAGCTTTCAGTTGTAGCAGGAATTGTTAGAAGGTCTTATTAATAAAACAAACCTGCGGTCCGGTATTGGGGTGAACACTGGAAGATCAGAGAAGCAGAACAAGCCACAGCTACCTCACCTTGCCTATTCTTCAGCTGATCCTGTTTCTTCAGACTGGATGCCTCTCAGTCCTCATCCAAATGGATTTCAGCTGAATTGTTACTCACAGCCTGAAAGCTTAACCAGACAAAAGCTTCTAGTTTCTGGTCTTCACGCCTTATATATCTTTCTGCTTTCTGCCATCACTCCCTGGGATTAAAGGCTCGCTTCTTGGGATTAAAGGTGTGAGTCACCATGCCTGGCTGTTTCCAATGTGGCCTTGAACTCACAGAGATCCAGACGGATCTCTGCCTCTGGAATGCTAGGATTAAAGGTGTGAGTGCCACCATTTTCTAGCCTCTGTATCTAGTGGCTGTTCTGTTCTTGGACCCCAAATAAGTTTATTAGCGTGCACAATATTTTTGGGAACACAATACCACCATATCCAGTACCAGGGATGGGTTATTCTAATGATGTTGCTGGCCAAAGGCTTCCCATGGAAGCTCCCAAACAACCCAGGCATGGGATTTTTTTTTAAAAAAATATGGCTTGCTGGATAGTGAACAACACCAAGTGATCTACCTGCTTCCACCTGTCTGGCACTAGGAGGCCAAGTGACCACCTTTACTGGCTTGTTTTACATGGATTCTAGAACTGAATCAAGATCTCCATGGTTGTATAATAAGTGCTTTACTAACTCTATCCAGCCAGTCCTTGAGTTTAGGGATGATGTCAGTTCCTTATATAAGTGGGTAAATATCTATATTCCCTTGTTGACATATAAAGACAAAGGGGGCAGTTGGTAGTCTGCATGAGAAATGAAGCTCCTCATGTGAACTTGACAATATTAGGAGACTCATCTCAGACTTTCAGCCTACAAGATCAGGAAAAATACATCTATAGAGCCAGTAATCTAGTAGTCAATGGTACTTTGTCATACTGACAAGAAACATGTATATAGTAAATGCCATGAAGTCGTTACCATTGTTTTCACAAGCAATTTGTATCATTTTAAATAAATAAATGATTATTTTTAATTATCTTACTTTTACTATCAAAATGACACTAATGTCTGAATTTTTTTCATCACACAGATACGAATAAATGAGTTTCAAACTTATGTTTCTAGTTCCCATTTGGTGTTAATGCTTGTAATAGCTATTGTTAATGTATATGAGGGATGTTGGCACTGACTGGACTCTATTCATATGAAGTTTGATGTCCCAGACATAAGAGACATGGAAAAAATAAGCAATGAGCAGAGAGTAACTATATAGAGTACATCCAACTAATTCTCAACACTCCATGAATATATGGACCAACCTATGCATCTTCATAAAATGTAATGGAGGTGCTCGGATATGTGGTATGATAAAGGATTAAGAAAGCAGACACTGGGTTTGCTAATTCCTGTATAACCTCAAAAATATGTGCAATGTATCAAGATATTAAATTATAATTTATTGGGAAATCAGAAGGATCTTTTCATAAGGTTGAAGCTATAATTTCTTGATTATTTTATGTGAATTTTAGCTAAATTATAGGAATGTATAAATTTGATACCTACTAGATTCTAAAAAAATACAGAAACAATATGCTAGTATTTAGCCTCTGGGAAGATAAAGGGAAAAAAGATGATAAGTAAGTAGTATAATAGTGAAATAACAGAGATTCCTTTTAACAAGCAGCAGCAGTTCTTCAGATATATACAAATTGCTCTAACATTTCATTGATGTATGTACCTATACATTATCTATCCTGGATGTAGTTGAATTGCAGGAATCTAATCAGGGCTTCTAGAAAAGATTAATTTTTGATTGAGATGTAATACTTGAGATAAAAACAAGGACACACATATCACTGCCCAGTGAAAGCCACTGGAACTATTAGCAGAGGAAAGGAAATTCCACCAAGGCTAGTTTGCCATCCCCACTGAATAAAAACTAGAAAATCAAAATTAGACTTCAGTATATACATGAGGGAGTTTTGAGGAATGAAGCAGCAAGGAGAAGCAGGGGGTAGGTTATAAATTTTCTTGGACCTGTTTTAAGCAGGAGTGAATGACTTGATTAGATTTATACTGTGGAAACAACAAATCAATAAGAAGGTGCTTGTAGTAATTGAAGAAAAAGGCACAGTGCTTGTCTGACCTACAGCACGTGATGAAGGATAGAAAACAAAAAGTCCCAAGATGTAAGCCCTAAATGACAGCCAAATACTCAGGATAAAAATCAGAGCCCAAGAACTAAAGGAGATCAAGTTACAAGCATCAGCCTCATTGGTTAATTATCTTTACATATTCTCAGAGATCTTTAATATCTATAACTCTCAATTTACATTGGCAAATTGGAGATTATGTCAGTAATTACTTATCAAATTCTTACACAAATGTGCTGAGTTACTTTATGCAAAATTTTTGGCACAGAACCAATAGCTGTTATTCTCCACATTCACTGTAACAACGTATTTGTCAAGTGATCTTAATTAGAAAAAATGCTCTGATATTAAAAAAATTATACTTTATCATGAATTGTTTTCTTTAATATTAAATTACATATAGAACAAATATTTAGTCCATTAATCAGAATTTATAATACAATTTAGCAAGTTAGTATGGATGAAAAATAATTTCCTAAATATAACAGGTATCCATTTTTTTCTATAAATTGCTCAGAAATATTTTATATCCTACATACTATAGCATTGTTTTTCATTTAATTTTATTGTCTTTATCAATAATAGATTCATAGGTTAAAATTATACTGTTTATGAATTTTTTTCTTATAGTAAGATAAAACAAAAACTACCACACTGAAGTTGGACAAGGCAAACCAACGGAAAGAAAGGAGTCCAAGAGAAGGCATAGGAATGAGAAACCCACTTGTTCACATGCTCAGGAATTATATAAAAACAATGAACGGAAAGCATAATACATACACAGAAGACCTAGTACAGATCTGTGTAAGCATTATGAATGCTGCTTCAGTCTTTGTGTGTTCATATGAGCTTTGCCAATGTTATGAAATAAAGAATGAAGGAAAACCTACCCACTACGGTAAAGGTTAACAACTGAACTGTGGCTTCTACCTACTGGGAGATGGAAAATCAGTTTTATCCAGTAAAGTAACACTGGGTTTATCAACCACTCCAGGACAGGTATCACATTAAGGAGTCGTTGACCAACATGTCATAAATTCCAAAAATGTTTTTGTGTGTATGATTTTATTTGTTTAGAGTTTAATGTATATTTTTTTCTTTCTTGTTGGGGTTTCATTTTTTTCATGTTTTGGTTTTCTGTTATTGTATTAGGTTCATGTTTGTCTTTAGAGAAAGAACCTAAAATTTGGTGAGAAGTGAAGGGGAGAGGATCTGGTAGTAATTGGGGAGGGGAAGAATATGATCAAAATGTTTTAATTTAAAATTTGACTCAAACAATGAAAGTATAATAAAAAAGAATGTCACTTCCTTTTTGGAAATTAAAATAGTAATAAAGCAAAACATCTTTTTGGGTTAACTTATAAAAAATGTTTTTTTTCTTAAAATTAAGATATGGATATCAATGACAAAATTTTGAGAAGAAAATTGTTACAAAAATATGACATTTGTAAAAAGTATAATGACATTTAAATATTGTTGTTGTAAAACGAAATAAAAAAAATAAGTTGTTGCAGGATTGCATTATTTACTGGGAAAACCTGTTTTTAAAGCTGTTGCATGGCTCAGCCCTAGCACACACCTTAACCCAAGAGCTTTTTGCTTAAACATTGTAAACAGGATTAAATAAAGTCAACTGTAGGTCAAGAGGCAGAGCAAGCAATCAGTTGACATGACATAAACATAGAATTATTAAGATAAAACCGTAGAGGGGAAGAGGGAGTCAGGAAGATGAATAGAGAGACGTAAAGGAAATAGAAAGGAAGAACAATCAGTTTGAAGAGGATTGTTGTAGATGTCAGAGGAAAGAGTCTTCTGGGACACTGATAGAGGAGGAAGGGCAGTTTGATTCTTTTTCTGCCTCTCTGAGCCAGTAGGTTTTCACCGCAGCATCTGGATCCCAAGTCTTTATTGGTAAAATGGAACCATTGAAATTTTCATAAAAGAGCATTTAGCATTGGCACACAAACTCATGGCATGAACACATAGAAAGAGAAACCACTCCAGCTGTGGACAAACTGAGAAATCAGATTTGATATGACATCTGAGAAGTCCTCAAGGACAGAGTTAAGTAATATTAACAGGAAAAATCTTTCCCACAGGGAGGATGGAAATATCATAATATAGGACATTATGACACTGTACAGTGCTACTTTAAATGGCTTGAAAACAGAAGCAGAAAATAAAAATGTGAATAATTTAACTGAGATTGACATAATACCAATTATACTCAGTATCAGTCTGATAATTTATAATTGTCTTTACTAGTCACAGTATTTTTTGTGCCAAATATGAAACAGTGGTTTGATAATTGTGCCAAATATGAAAAGTGGATTGATAATATACAAGCCTTAGAGAGACTTATAAATGCAAATAAGAAAAATACTCATGTGCTGAGGAATTTAGACAATAACTACCATGCCACCACATAATGAAACTGAAGAGGGGTAGCCCAAAGTTGTTAGAAAACCAGCAATAGTTTATCCAGTTATGACACAAGAATTACCACCAGGTGATTGACATCCCCAAGGTTATCAAAAATCCTATGGAAATAGTAGATTTCAGGAGATTTAAGGAAGTGGTCACTTCATATGTTATGCAGTCACCTTATGTAAAGCAGATATTAAATTCATGGGTAACTCAAAACAGAACTGTCCCTGTAGACTGGAAAGTTTTAGAAACAGCAATATTAGAAACTGGTCCTCAGTTACAATGGGTAATATGGTGGAAAGAGGAAGCTGGGGTCATAGAGAAATAAAGTAGGAATGGAGGTATTAATATCTCCAAAGATCAGTTTCTAGGTGAAGGTCAATATGCTGAGTTACACAGGTTGCTTAAATTTGATGATCACACCATGGCTCTGTGTCGTTTAGCATCCTTAAATGCATGGGACAGGGCTGAAGAGTTAGGAAAAAGGGCTGAGCAATTTATTAAAATTATCCTGGGTCCAAAAATAGTTTTCACTGCATTTTGCAAAGATTGAATGCATCTGTAATTAGAATAGTATCAGATTCAGAAGTCAGAAAAAATATTAATCAAATTTATGATTTTTTTTGAAATGCTAATTAAGAATACAAAAGGGTGATAGACTTTTAATGACAGTATCAGCACCAGTAGATGGATTAAAATATGGCTGATATTGGATCTCACATTTATGATGTTACTCTGATAGAATTAATTTCAAAAAGTTGTTTTTGCACAATGCCAAGGGGCATTATAGAAAATCTTAAATGGGACCATTTTTTGAATTTGTTTGACCATTTTTAAAATATAAGAATTACTGATTTGATAATAACAATAAATCTTCATATCATCAGCATTATCAGCATAATAATAATCATAATTATAAGAAATACTTATATTAGATATTATCACATTACATGTATCATGGGAAACAACTCTAAATTGTAGTGAAATAATCTTTTTGTACACTGTGAAAATATCATCTCTCTGATTGGTTTAATAAAAAGCTGAATAACCAATAGCTGGGCAAGATTTCTGGGCAGAGAGGTAGCTGGGAAGAAGAAGGTGGAGATTTCAGGAGACACAGAGCAAGCAGAATGGGCACTCTAGAGGTGAGATAATAAAGTTGCAAGGCAGAAAGTAAACAGAAATGGATTAATTTAAATTTTAAGAACTAGTTAGACTCAAGCCTAAGCTATCAGCTGAGCTTTCATAATTAATAATAAGTCTCTGTGTCATTATTGGAGAGCAGATGGTCCCAATGAAAAAGTCTTACTACACTTAATAGAATCCCACACAAGGCATATTATCTTGTACAAAAATTGAAATAAGTCCAATGAGGTATAAGTGGGTAAGAAAACCCTTAGTAGTGTAGTATAGTCTTCTCTTACATGATAAAGGGAATGTATTTTAACACCAATATGTAGCTTTAATCCAGTGTTCTAAAACCTAAGGAAACCAGAATTTCAGCAATTCCTGAGGATTACCTTCTACATTTTTGTTTGTTTTGCATTCCATTCTGAAATCAGGCTATTATATTGAACAAAACTGTCTGGAATGCATGTATGTGACGTTGGTACAGACTTACATTTTTCAGCTTCTAATAATAGAGCTAAGGTGGCTAGTTTAATCAAACATTATATATATATTTTCAGCTTCTAATAATAGAGTTAAGGTGGCTAGTTTAATCAAACAGTTAATATAACATTAACTGTTATACAGATTGTGCTTGTGCCCTTCATAACACTTTTGTGTTAAGCTATAGCACCATATATATATGAAATATAGGCCCCAGGGAGCTTTTACACCCTTCTTACAGATTCAGGGAGAACTGTAGCCAGAAGTTTTTTGGGTCCGATCAGGCTTCCACAGTCCAGACAAATCTCTCTCACCCATAGTTAGGCAGCTGCTCAGACCCAAATAAACACACAGAGGCTTATAGGCTTATATTATTTATAACTTCTCAGCCATTAACTCAGGCTTATTACTGACTAGCTCTTACACTTAAATTAACCTATAATTCTTATCTGTATTTAGCCACGTGGCTTGGTTCCTTTTTCCAGTTCTGCCTTGTGATCTTGTTTCCTGTGTGTCTGGCTGGCAACTCCTTACTCTGCCTTTCCTCTTCCCAAAATTCTCTTAGTCTGTTGCCCCGCCTATACTTCCTGCCTAGCTACCGGCCAATCAGTGTTTTATTAAACCAGTGTACAAGAGCATTATCCCACAACATTTTCCCTTTTCTGTTTAATTAAAAAGGAAGATTTTAACTTTAACATAGTAAAATTATATATAACAAACAGTTATCAAGCAACAATTACAGTTATAATATCTAATCTATTTGTATTTGGCAAAATTAAAGAAAATATTCTATCTATCCTGTATTTGTGAGTTTAAACTTTCATGCCTAATTTATCTTTTATCATAACCAAAGAAAATTACAACTCTCTATTCTTCAACTACATCAAAGACCCCAGAAGGATATAATATTACCTAAGTGCATTGTAAGCAACTTCCAAAAATCTAAAATGACAGAGACAGCTGACTGCCTGGACAGTCATCCAAAGTTCCTCTGCAATGTTGAGGCATCCTTCTTCAGCCTAAAGGCCTAGGGAATTTTAGTCACTTCTCCCTGTGTCCTGTAGAATGTCTAGCAGTTTCCTCTGCAAAGCAGCAACCTGAAGAACCATCTTGTTTTGCAAAGTTCAGTGGTCACCTTCCTACAGGTCCTACATGTCCAGTTTATACAACATATTGTCAATTAGTTGATGCAAGAGCACTTTTTTGCCCAGTGGCTAACTTTTGCCTCAAAGAAAGCAATCTCCATAATGAGTTTCTTCAATGCCCACCATTCTCCTTAAAGTAATTGGTACTGCTAGGGGCAAACTTGTCTCATTGTCGAGAAAAGTCTAAGTTTTTAAAACATTTTAAATGCTATATTCTGTAGGTCTTTGAAGTGTTTGAAGATTACCTACTTAATTGTAATATATCTATGTATACCTAGAAAACTTCACTAACATGACTGTAAGTTTGATTATCATGGATGACTAAAAATTAATCTGTTTCTTTATTATACATTGCAATTTTAAATAAGTTACATAAACATAATACCTTAATATATACAGTATAACAGAATTAACTCTAAGTTTGCATCAACAAACCAAAATCCATAGCAATATAAAACATTTTAAACAAGTTGCTGCTCTTTAAAAGTAGATTCAGTAATCTACCCTTTTATCCTATCATATCTATAATATCCCCTTTTCTTTTTTAGAAAGAGATTGTATTTATAATCAATCCCCTTTAAATAAAAATAAACGTTTATAAACAATATTGTGGGAATTTGGACATAGCTTTGCATACTACTTCCTGATGGTTTGGGGCACTGGCAATCTTATGGAGATCATAAGAAAATTAAGAATTATGGTCAAGTCCTGACTAGAGTCATCTGTGAGCCTGCATTGTCTGAGCCAGTTACTTTGAATCTGTTCTGGATGCTGGAACATCTGGAGACATCTCAGGGGGTCTTCCTTGCTAGGTAGCAATCCATAGATTCTCATCTTCTGTGGAAACAAAAGCAAAACCTCTTTTCCAAAGCAATGAATCCTTACACACAAATTTTGAAGTCAGGATAATATATATATTGGTTTAATTCAGTAGCCTTTACAATCAAATGTCTTTCTGTAGTTAAAAATCCCAAAGACACTATAATCCAGACTCTGTGTGTGATTTCCATCTTTACATGGCTTATTTTTATATGACTTGTACTGTCTCTTTAAAGACTTTATTTTTTAAAACTATCTGTTTCTTTATATAACAGCATATATTACTTTTTCTCTCTTCCAAGTCTACATACATTTTTACACACATTGTAAAGAGTTTAGAGTTTTATTCCATCTGAATCTGTCTTATTGTGAATCTATAATCCTTCCCTGACCAGGACAGATTTTAAACTGTTAAACTGCATGGCTAGGATGAAAAGTCACAGCCTTGGCTGCTGACTTCACCTACCTCAGCTTCCCAATGTGAAGGTATGCCTACTACCAACTCCAGGAAGCAGTGGTTCTATGCCTCCAACAGGCAGTGTGTAGCCCAGAAACCTTTTTTGTCTGTATGAGTAAAGGCTAAATCCACCATGCAGTATGCTGCATAGCTTGAAGACACCTTTGTGTACTGAGGTGGGTATCTGCCATACTGTAGGTGAAGCCCGCATGCCATGAACCTGCCATGACCAGGGGACACATCACTGTACCACAGCCTGCCATGAGTGACATGAACTAGGAAGGGGCTCTTAGCTACATTTATAATCTCTTCTTAAACTCTCTTAGGTTTTAGGTGGAAACTCTTGGCCCACATTGGGTGCCACTTATTAAGATCAATCCACATGAGTCTATTAAATGGATAACAGAATTTATTAAAATATAAATTGCAGGTATTATTATGATCCTTCTTAGGTCTTTGGTGGAGTTGAAAACTAGATAATTACAGTTATAATCTTCTCATATCTTAGCTAGAACATATTAGTACGAGAGTCATAATCTTCAAGATAGGACAGCTATTGGAGTAATCTTGGTAATTTGCCATTTACCGACCTTCTGGACATTTCTGGACATTTGGCATGTCTTTCTTATTTGATGTTGTTCTTGTTAGTTGTAGTTCCATCTTTGTTTATGTTATTACCCTTTGTTTTTCCTGGACAATACTTGATAGTCATTCTTATTGTATATAGTTTGCATTAAGATTAGAACCCTCTTATTTAGACAAAAATGGGAAATGTAGTGGTATTTGCTCTGCCTATGACCTTGAGCTATATGGCCCAAAGGAGGTGGTGAACTCTTATAAGGAGTTGGAGAAAGGTCACATGCCCCTTCTCCCTGCTCCTGCCTGAGAGGTGGATTTGATCCTGGTCAGATCAGAGGACAACTTCTCCTGTCTACTCTGTTCTGTAATCATGAGTGTGTTTCCTCAATTTATATATTATTAAATTCTGTTACCCATTTAATAGACATGTGGATTGATCTTAATAGAAAACAAGTTCTATGAACCAGGAAAAGTGACCAAATCTCATATAATTGATTTGATTACAGTATTCTACATGTGTGTAACTGAGGTAATTCAATTATAGTATTTGCAACCCCTGATCTTCTGGTTTTATTAGAACCATTATATTCTGTCTATCTGTCTGTCTGTATGTCTATCTATCTTCAATCTATCATCTATCTATTTACCTATTTATTCATCTTTTGTTATCTGTCCACATATCTATTCATTTTGAAACTGGAATGAAATCCAGGGCATCCAACATGCTAGAGACATGTTTACTTCTGAATGATTCTGTTTTTCCAAGATTGATATTATAAATTTTCTTCTTCCTGAATTTCTATTTAAATAACTCATAAAATGGAAATTTTCAAACTTGAAATAACTGCCCCACATGTACAGTGGAGAATAGGGAGGAACGCAAACTGCAGGTAAGAAACACTTAGAAATTCCTTGTACCTGTGAAGTAAAGCCTGAAATCACGACTTGTATCAACCAAGACACCATTCAAGATTTCAAAATGTTAATTTGAAACTTGAAGTGAACAAATGCTGTACTCAGTGATCAACACAGTTGGAGGCAGGACAAATTGAACAATAGAGTCTCAAGAAGAGAGAACTTGATCTGTGATTTACCTCACATGCATCCTTCCTTATTCCCATTGCTTTTGAACATTATGTAAACATGTTCCCAAGTTTCAAATAAGTAATGGAAAGAAAGAAGATATGTGGTATAATAGACTTTAGAAAGCTATGAAAATTGACCAACTGAAATTATATTTATAGTAGTTTTTTAATAAGATTTTTCTCATATTTTAATTTTAAGACATATTTCAAAATTTAAATTCATAAAACCAAACATTCCACATATCATTATGTTGTATTATTTCATTTTAGGATATGTGTGTTTCAGTATTACAAATTTATAGATAATTGACAAGATGATCTGTCACAAAATGCAATTGGTTTTGGAAATCATAAATAGTAGTAATTTGTATTTAATTAAATCTAGATTTATTTTTAAGTGAAGATATGATGTTAATAAAATAGAAAAATAAAAACATAAAGTAATAAATGGTAATTTATAGTAAAACTTAAGATATATCTGTGCTTTATTCATACTCATTGTTTCATGGTGCTGTTAATAAAAATAATTTTCAAAAGCAGCATATTTCTACTTTTTTTAATATGATATTATTATTATATTTAATATATTATTATTATATAGAAATATCTCTTCCAACTTTCCTCCCTCTAGGACCTCCCAGGTATCTTCCCTCAAATTTTTCACATATCCTCTGACTTTCTTCACTAATTAATAATTATTACATACATACATCTATATGTATGTGTGTAAGACACACACACACACACACACACACAAAATCGACAGGAAGAAAATAATGAATGCAGCTGGAATCCTAGACAATCTTTTTTTGGCTAGTGAGGTCATTGACCTTAGAAATAATGCTTCTACTACCACTTTGATAGAACAGCATATTATTTTATTAAATTTAATTCTTATACTCATAGATATGCATGGCTACCATCCATCATAAAGAAGCCTTTCTTTACAGATGGAGACCATCACAGAAAAACACAACTGAATGCAATCCTGAGATCAACAGATCATAAGGATCCCAAACCAACTGATCCATCTACATCACAGTACTGATTCTGTGGCTCTGGGAATTGATATCCCAGAGTAAGGTGTGGAAAATTGTCAGAACCAGAATAACAGAAAGTCAGTTGTCAAACAGTCTCTTCTATGGCTACATTTGTGAACAGGAAAACATTTCACAGGGTTTCACCCCCAACCCCTGCAAGAAAAGAACTACAGGCAATTAATGGCTGCTGGAAGGAGACTTAGCCCATCCTAGAGAAGAACCCTGTTATTCATTGTTCAAAGCATGTTTCTGTTTTGAGAAAATACTTTAAAGCTGTAACACATTTCTCTTTTTCTGAGCTCTTTAATAATATAACAATCTGTTTTACAAACAGCAAAAATTTCATTCAACAAAAACTTGTCACCTTCTTTATGTTGTCATCTCGCATGAGAAGTAGATACATAAATATAGAGCAGCTAAGGAATTGACGAAATTTGCAAAACACAATATAGCAATGTACACAGGATTACTGTTATATGTACTATTATTGTAATAGGTAATTAGCACTCTAAAGGGTGATATATCAGAGGAAAAATTGGAGATACTGTTTTCTTCCTGCAATTTTGTCAATTGAATTATAGGATAGAATTCATATTAGTTTGGAAATAATGATGAATATAGACTTTCTTTGTTAGTTGTCAGAAAAACCAAGCAGTCTTTCTGCATTATCCTTCTCATGCTTTTTTTCTTTGTTGTGAGATTATAATATAATTAGATTTCTCCCTACTTGTCCCTCCCTCCAAACCCTCTCACATACCCTTTCACCATTTTAACCAAATTCATGTTTTTTCATTAATTGTATTGCATGTGTATGTTTGCAGAGATTAATATAGAGTCCTTTTATTCAACACGACCTTTGTTGTGTGTCAGAAATATTAGAATTTCTAAACAAAACTTCCTAGGGATTTCTGGTGTTCAACATTAGGATACAAAAGAAGTAATTTTCACCTGTTAGTCCCAAGTGAAGAGTCTTACTTTATAGAAATGGGAAGACACAAATAAAGCTAAAAACTCCCCAAATGATGTGATGGACATGATTTGAATTTCTAAAACATGGCTCGCAGTATAATTCTTACCCAAAGGCAAGATCTGCTCATGAATCCTGTAGAGAATATGTTTTAAAGAAAACATCACTGACAAGATCAAGAGGATTTCCATGACTGTAGTAGAGGAAAATTTTAAAATAAAGTGAGAAGTGACAATTGGTGGGGAAAAAAATCTATGAATGGAGATGAGATGCATAAGATCATCTTTAAGAAATTCTCTAAAGGGATTTAATTAATAGTTCATTTTCACCTGATGTTCAGTAATGTTTTCTTCCCCAAATGATTCCCCTAACAAAATGTAAATGCCATGGATATACACAGTATACAAATTTTCATGTAATAACTGTATCTTAATATAAAATGTTTAAAGATTTTTAAGCCATCATTCTTATTAGACTTTTATCTTTAATCTTTATTATTCTTGTAGAAATTTATACTTCTGAACCAAAAATAGAATGCCAATTATAGACAAATGCACAAATATAAAAGTAATTCTACATTTTCTCTTGGGAGAAAAAAATTAATCCAAGAATAATTTAGAAGAGTCAAGATTTTTGTTTGAATCATAATTAAATTCTTGCCCACTCTATTAGCTTTAAAATTTTAAGATAATGAAACATTATTAGAAAAGAATTACAATTGATAAATGTAGGGTATCATTATTTAGTAAATAGACTCCTCCAGAGTAAATGTGTCCTGTTCCCAACAACTATGAGCAAGCAATATGCATTACTTCAATTTTTATTAGCAGCTGAACTCTGCTAGAAACATGAATTCTCCTATTCACCATTTCTTAGAAACAATTTTGATCACTGGGAGGTCACATGTTCTCTATAGTGTAAAGTAGAAGTTAATACTTTTATTTGTATAATACCTCATGCATTTTTTAATTTAATTTATACTTAATTTAGACTGGTGACTGTTACCTCAAGATTAACCTATGAAAGAATTCAGTTGGCAGAGGAAGTATGGGAAAACCAATGCTCAGACAACAAATAGAGTATTCTCAGAAGGGTTAGAAACTTAAGACTAAAATCTCTTGATCAGCTGGCTTTTTCTCAAGAACAGAGAATACACAGGGAAACTTGAACTACAAAAAGATGGGAGATCATGCGGCTAGGAGCACACAACTTGCTTTTCAGAGCTTTTTCTTTCAACCTCGTTGCCTGCTTCCATTCTTGATGGTGTTCTCCCTTCCTAAAAAGCATTAATTTCCTCTATATGTACATATTTGTGTCTGTGTCTGTCTGTGTGCCACATGTGTGCAGATGCCTACAAAGACCAGAGCATGCAGCCGAGTGGTGCAGCGGAAGCATGCCGGGCCCACGACCCAGACACCACACCATGCAGCTAGGGTGAGCAGGACTCCACCAAAGGCAGCCTGGGCTTTCTAGCCCTCTCATTAGAGAGGACACCAGCAACTTCTCTACACCAACCAGGACCCCAACCAGAGCCTCTAGAGATGGGTGGTTGGGCACTATTATGATATCTCCGTGATAAGGAAGCATGGCCCTGCCCAGCATCATGAGGTACCAAGCTGGACAAGAAGACCCACATGCAGGTCTGGGGCAGTCCTCCCTGGTCTCCAAGGAGAAAACACTAGCCTACCTGGCACTTTGCAGTACCCGACAGATAGACACTGCTATGGTTAAGTAGCATAGCAGAGCTGACCCTGTTGGCATGGTGTGGGTGACCTAGCCCAAGAATGTGTACTTGGAAGATCTGGCTGCATCCCTCATCTGCCATATAGCCATGTGGGCAAGGGAGAGATGCCCTCCCCTACCCCCTCACCTCCTGTGGCTGATGGGAGAGCTGGCCCTTAGGTCATAAGAGCAAGAGAGCTGTCTTTGCCCCTCACCAGCTACAGTTCTTGGGAAAGTGGCTCCTGTACCTTGCCTGGACAACACAGAGCTGGCTCTCAAGGTGTGTAGGTGTGAGAAATCCAAACCTGAAGGTGTGCAATCAGGAGAACTGGCTTTTCTCATTGCCGCAAGGGGAGAAATAGTCTGGGCAATGCTGGTGTGGACAGGGGAAAGCTGGAGGGCTGACCAACCCTGCAACTATCCAGGCCCAGAACCAGAATTATGAGTTGGCTCACCCCAATATCCATCCTATCCATGATCTCTGGGAGCACATGAAGTGGCTGGTTCTGCAGACCCAAACCTGCAGGATCTCAACAACAGGGCAACAACAGGGTCTCAGTGAGGACTCAGCATCAACAGTGTAGCAGAAACCAAAGGCGTTGAACCAGACCAATGACTCTTTGCAATGAACACTTACAAGTAAAGATGTATGGACAAAAGGGTTTACTGTGTGACTCACTGTTTCGCAGTATATTTATTGTCATAAGACTTTTTCCTCTTTTCCTTTTTCTTTTCTTTTGTCTTTTTTTCTCTTAAATTTTATTTTATTTTGGGGGGATTGAAAGGACAGAGGCTGGATATGGAGGGACGAGGAAATGAATGTGATTGAGATGCACGGTGTGAAAGAAACAAAGAATAAATTTTAAAAAGTTAAAAAAGAAAAAGACCAGGGCAATGTGCTGGATTTCTGACAATAGAATTGTAGGGGTTATGTGCTGTCAGCCAGAATGCTGAGAACCAAGCTAGAGGCCTTTGGAAGAGTAGCAAGATCGCTTCACCATGAATCCTCTCTCCAACCCCCATTTTTCCTTTCTTAATAAACTGTCTTTATAAAAAAATAAAATAAAATAAAATAAACTGTCATTATTTGCGTTTCTAATTATGTGTCCAGGGCGGGATAATTTGTCTCTGGTTACAAGACTTGTCTCAGCTCCGCTTTTCCTCTCAAATGCTAATAACATGATTTTCAAGCTTCCTTTTGAGCCAGTTTCTAAATTCTTATATTAACAAGACTAAGAAACAACAACAACAGCAAAAAACAATCAAAACAGAACAAAAACGAACCAAATTCCCAAGTAGCATCACAAAGTTGTGATTCTCACAAACGATTCTTCAGGTCACTCATTAGGTTTATTTGCAGTGATTGAACAGGCTCCGAAGTTCTCAGCTAAGCTGAAAATGAAGGACAGGTTTTTATTTGCAGAGCCTGCTTGCAAAGCTTAATGATGTATAAAGAATGCACATGAAGTTATATTTTATTATAAAGTAGTAAAATATTTTGATTCAGGACTCCTTCAAGCATAAATGTAATCTCAAACCTCACTACAAGTTTATTTTGCTAAAAATGATCACAGATATCTCTCATCTTAGTCTCCTATTACCTCAATTAACCACCTGTGTCATTTCACGGAAGTAAATTAACCTGCAGTGACTATCAAGTTTTTATTTACATGTGAATACTTCCAGAATTAGTGACTAGTATTTCCTCTTACTGTTACAGTGTTAAAATGACACTGAGTTGCAGCAATTTATTTGCTTAAAAACTTCAGAAAACTTAACCTTAAAAATCATTATTTTTTATGAATCATAATGTCAATGACTTCATGCATTGCAAATTGTATCCCCATAAATATAAATATACAAAAGAGAATTTGATGTCCAAGGGAAAGGAGGATTGACTCACAATATCAGACATAGCTTTCATTTTAAATGAATAAAATATATTCTTGTTTTATATCATTTTCTGTTGTGGTTGCTTGCTTGAGGTCCATTTCCAATTCTCTGACTCTCTTTGTATGTGTTAAATTACTTGCCTGGGGATCGAATTTGAATTATGGGCAATTCATTAAGTCAACTCTCCAGTTTGTAGATTAATAGAAGCTTCCCATGGTGTTTCCCAACAAGACATCACAAGATTGCCTTGTGATTATTCCTAATTGACACATATTTAGTTTTGTCACTCTTTTATTGATGATATGAACTTAAGTAGAGTACCAGAGTGTCACTCATTATGAATCTAGATCATCACACTAATTAGCAAAGTGCATGAATTATCCATTTATGGTTTCTGTTTCTCCAGAGTTCCATGAAAACTATAGATTCAGTAAAAAGGTACATAAATAAAAATGTTGAAAAGGAAAGTCCTTACCTTGCAGAGTAAATAGAGATCATAAAAATGAAAGGGCTTATTTTATAAACCTGAAGATGCACTGTGAGTCATTAGAGTCACAGGTCCATCATATGTTCATCATAACACATACAAGAACTCCAAAACTACCCTCTAAATTTCATTAAGAAAGACTTTTAGATGGAAGTTACAAAAATGTTACATTATTTTACGAGTACACAGAATAAATAGGAAAACAAAGCCCAAACTTCAATGTTATAAGTAATACAGCTGAATTTAAGAACTCTTTCTGTCTCTGAATATGATTTGATTTTCATTTTTCAGGTCATATTGTCGGCGTTAAACCTTATTTATAGCATATCTGATTACCTTAACATCCTGTAAAATGAATAAATTCACTTTCAACATAAATGATGACTCATACCATTACAAGGTATATAAAAAGGACCATTATTCTTTTGAAAATATTCCATGAAAAATTCTGTTTATCTACATTATCTACATTTGGTCATAAATACCTATGACCAAATCAATAAATTCACTCTGTACAAGAAACAGTGTCTTTAAAAGCCTCACTGATAAAATTTGAAGAGTTTAATTTGCTGATTGATTTAAGCAAATATGAATGCAGGGTTAGAAGTACGTTAGGGTTCTCAATCCTGTGAAAACTTGCTTGTTACCATCCAATAACTCGGTGTAGACCAGGATGAAATGTTCTTCCAAGAAAATAATAAAAAGAAAGTATAAAATTCTGTTTAACTTCTAAGCAGTTCTTTACTGTTGTTTATGAAGATAGGTCTAGGTATGACTTAAGTTAGCCACAAACTCATGCCTAGCCTTGAAATCCTTATGCACCTGCCCATATGCTACAAGTGCTAGAATTATACATTTCTAGCAAACCATATTATGCATAGATATAAACTGTAAATACATAAAAGTAACTTTTCTTTTGTACATCATATAATGTATAATATAATTAATATAATAAACTAAAAATATTATGCATCTTTTATTATGAATCAATCCCCATGCTACCAACAGAATACATTCATCTTCAAATTCTAAATATACTCTGCTTAAAACTAGATAAAAATTCAGCTAATTATCCAATTACAGACATGTACTACTATTGTAGCAACTCATCTAACAAGTTTTGTAAAATAGGTTTAGAAAAAAATCTTAATGACATTAGTTTATGAAAATCATAAGTACAAAAAAGTGCAAATGCTGAATCACTCATATGTGTGTGAGTATAACATATATATGATATATATATATATATATGTATATTTGCTTTTAGAAAATATAGCAAAATCTTGCTAGTTTCACAGAACATGTCCTTTCAAATAACAGTGCAGAGAACCATTAAATAGTTAAATACTCCATTGAGCTGGAAATTTAACACTAAATGAAAAAACAAGCACCTCAGGGGGAAAAACATGTTTTCTTGTCTTTGTTTTTGTAGTTTTTGTACTTTTGACTGATGATGAAAAACCAAATTCTGAATAAAGATACCATGGGAATTGCAAAAATAACACATGTGATTTTTAAAGTACTAAAGGATACAAAAAATTGTAAGTGAAAAAGATGAGATACTGCTCAAATTGAAGACTGTGAAGCATTGAGACCAGAACTGTCAATCAAAAGTGTACTATATGATTTCTTTCCTGGGGACTATTGGGATGCCTCTTTATTCTTTATTAAGTTTCTTGGCAAAGAATATTATGAAACTGCTCACATTTAATTATGATTTGTGTCCTCTCTTGTTCTTTTTATCTTCTCCAAATCCTATTGGCTATTCTCTATTCTCTCTCTCTCTCTCTCTCTCTCTCTCTCTCTCTCTCTCTCTCTCTCTCGTGTGTGTGTGTGTGTGTGTGTGTGTGTGTGTGCTTGTGAGAGAGAGAGAAAGAAAGAAAGAGAGAATCTTTGGTTCCATGATAAACATCCTCCTCAGAAGCAATGTGCCTTAAGACTGGAGACAAACTCACTAAACCTTTGCAGGCTGCAGCTCACAATGTGGGTTTCAGCTGGAGCATACTCTTGTCATCTATGGTAGTTTGACTTAGAAATACCCACCTAGGTTCACATATTTGAACATTTGTTTTCCTTGGTGGTGATGCTGATGTTTTGGAGGTTATTAAGCTTTTATAATGAAGACTTTTTTTTTATAATGCAGAAGAAAATGAACCCCTGGGGCCAGCTTTGAGAGTTTATAGCTCCAACCCCATTTCCAGTTCCTTCTTGTTTGCAGTTAAAGATAGAATATCCAGGTTCTTGTGTGAGCTGTCTACTGTCAGGCCAGCTGGGTCACTATGGACTCTTCATCTGGAATATGAGGCCAAAAGAAACTCTTCCCTAAGTTGATTTTGGTCATGGTATTTTATCACAGCAACAGAAAAGTAGCTGGCACATCATGCATGTTTTATAGGCCTGCTCTAAATATTTTGTTTGTGGTAATTAAGTTTTAGGATCAAACAAGCAAGGAAAAAACATCCTGATAGTGGGTACTTAGCTAGACCTAAAATTGTCTTAGGCTAAATCCCTCTACTAAGTACCTTAGGAATCCTTGAGCATGACATCATATTTTACTAATATTACCACAAATAAGAACAATAAGAATGTAACCCACAGTGTTTTTCTGTAATTATTGCCTGCAGCTTAAAACATTTTGAGATAATTAAATCATTGTGCATATAAAGAAAATTGAAACATATAGCTATTTTTTTTAATTAGGCAAAGTCCAGATGCTCATGTAACTAGTGCAGTTATCCAAAGTTTAGAAGATCCATTTAACAGATTTATTAGGGATTATTGACTCAAACAAGCAAAAGGTAAGTTTTGAATGTTTATACATCTCTGTCTCTTTAATAAATTTCAAAGGATGAGTCATCAACCTTCTGCATTCATTTCCCTGAAAGAATGTGTATTCCTTAGATTTTGAATGCTTCTTATACCTTTATAGTCATCCCCTTCTTTAGGATAGCAAAATTTTCTTCCATGATCTTGTTGAAAATGTTTTCTGGGTCTTTGTGCTGGGAATCTTCTCTTTCGTCTATTCCTATTATTTTGATACAGAAAATGGAAACACATACCACAAAAGGAAATTAATGTTAATGTTCTAGGTCTCAGGATTCACTAGCATTGAATCCTATCAAAAGAGTTCCTGAAGAAAGCTAAACTATGAAATCGAGCCAGGGTTTTAAAACTCTGAAGATTTGAAGGAAAAATAATACAGCATAGCCTCTAAGTGTTGTTTTATGGAAACATATCTTTAATTTTTATTGTCTCCTCCTAGTTTGTCTAATCGCCTTGGAAATAGGAATGCTATCAGGTTGACTGCTTTACAGGTAACTACTCATTATCTACCCCTCAGCACAACTAACACATCGTGGAAGTCAGGAGCTGCCTTCTTTAAATTGAAGCTAAAATTCTACTTAGGAATTTTAGGAAAACAAGATATTAAAATCACTGCAAAAGATTATTCTCTCTCTCTCTCTCACTTCATTTCTACCTCTTATCCCCCTGTGCACTATATCCCATGTTGTTCAGAACCAAAAGGAAAATACATTTACATACTAGAATAAAATAAAACAAGTGATATATACTTGTTTCATTACAGAAATTGTAGCAATACAACATCAAGGTCAGAGAAGAAGTAGATGGTGTAACAAAATGAAGTAGGAATCACGAAATGAGAATACAGAGAAGTTTGGAAAACAGTGACCAAATTCCTGCTGCATCCCACGAACAATGGCAAGCAAGTTCAATGGAAACTTGGAGTTCCTTTCATAGACTGTCATTTGTGTTAAACTAAAGGTAACATCATTGACTTTGTGCTTTACAGATGGATGGGTTTATACTTGAGGGACTCAGAGAAAGAATCTCAAATGACTGAATTCGGGGGATTCAGCTCTATAATTTCATATACACTGTCTTGGTAAAGGATAAAAAAAGAGATGGAGAAGACCATAAAAATTCAAAAGCTGAGAATATTCAGTGAGACCTAAATTTCAATAGATACGCATTGCTGGGTGAGCAGACAGACTGATGGGAAATACAGAAACGTAAAGTGGACTGAGGAGGAAAAACAACGCAAATATTTAAAATATGGGAAAGAATCTGAAAGGTAAGGTAGATTAATTTTCTTTCCATTGCAGAAAATTAGCCAAAACACCTTTACTTGAAACAATAAATTATGTTATTTTACTAATCTGAAGGTTGAACTTTAAACTCGCCTCCCTGAGCTGAGGTCACAATGTGAGCAGAGCTAATTCTATCTGAGAGTCGTGAAGGGAAAAATCCTGTTCCTCACCCTGTCAACCTAAGACGCCCCAT
>CABHPH010159167.1:23325-37116 GCA_902168325.1 Peromyscus nudipes | reverse complement strand
CCATCTCCTCCAGGGCAAAGACTCCCCCGAGGATTGAGATCAACCTGGTAGACTCAGTCCAGGCAGGTCCAGTCCCCTCCTCCCAGGCTGAGCCAAGCGTCCCTGCATAAGCCCCAGGTTTCAAACAGCCAACTCATGCACTGAGCACACTGGGTCCTGTACACATTTCACATTCTTAACTGTCAGTCCTGGTGTATAAAATGGTGACAGACCTACTTCATAGAGACTGAGGTTACTATGTCCAGAAAGGTCCAGGCATTCAGCAAACACTGATTCCTTGCTCCTTATTCCCGAGGCGGGCCCAGCAAGGTGACCAGCTAGAAAACTCCAGAGGAGTTGGTACGTCCTTCTTCGGGACAGTGAAATGCTCTTCGGCTTCAGCTGAGCCGTGGGCCCCTTCCTGCCAGCTGGACCCTGCAGGACTTGGTGGCCACCTTGCAGTGGCAGTGCCTCCTCCAGCCTTGTCTTGTCCTTTTCCTGCTAACATTTCTGTCAAGTCTTGTTGTTGGGATGGTCCTGGGGCCGCCTGTCACCCTCTCACCTGCCTCCACTTGGTAGCAATGCTTTCTCAAAAGGGTTAACTTAACAATTAATTAGAATTTGAAAACTGTAGCTGATTGAGTCCTTCAGATAATGATGTCTTAAAAATCTGTATACCCGCCAGGTGGTGGTGGCACACGCCTTTAATCCCAGTGCTCGGGAGGCAGAGGCGGGTGGATCTCTGAGTTCGCGTCAGCCTGGTCTACAGAGCGAGTTCCAGGACAGCCAGGGATACACAGAGAAACCTTGTCTAAAGGAAAAATAAAACCTTAAATAAGGGATGAATCACATCTGAGTTCTCACTTTCTAGAGTGGCCATTGGCCTCCTTAATTGTACGTATTTCACGTCTGCACCTTTGAGAGGGTCATAGGGTCTAGAGTTTTAGTGTGAGGCAGAGATGGGTTTTAGGGTTATGGGAGGGCCCCTCAGCCTGGATCATGTATAGCTTTGGCCAGAGAGTAGCCTTGGTTCTCTGTGCCCATGATTCTTGCTTCTGTGCATGTGTTTGGGGCACAGGATGTTCCTAGAAGAAGGTGCTCCGGAATGAAGAACTGGTGTCTGTGTGTGTCACCTGTCCTCTAATCAGCCCCGCCTTCTTGGGGGCCCCTCTGACTGGCTGTGTCTCCAGTTACATATCTGTCCTCAGTTAACTTTAGGCTAGACATAGGTGACTGTTAGACCTCACAGAGTCCTTGGGAATCAGGGCAGACTTGGCTCTTTCTCTGCCCTGTGGCACTAAAGATCAGCAGCTTGTTGGGCACAGCAATGCCTGTAGACCCTTTGGGGACAGCCCCATCCGTGTGTAGGGAGGGACTTGTGTTTGGAAAACCCCAGTCCTTTATCTCATTCCCACCTGGCTGAGGCATTCAAAGCTTGAGTCTCTCGGAGTCCCAGGTCTGCATCTCAGACCCCTCTCCCATGATTCTTCTGGTTGCCTGGTACCTTTTCTGTTCTTGGTGCTGGCCACTTCTGCTCCTGCTGAGCCAGGCAGGTGGAGGGGCCCTAACTTGTGTCCAGGTGGGCATGGGTCATGGAGGGAGCTGAGTCCATGACTCAGTCTCCTGCTGTGTTCTGCCTGGTGTGGTCCTGAAAACGTGACTGGGGCAGTGTGGGAGTGAAGAAAGGGCAGACACACATCCGGGAGAGCTGGGGTAGGGTGCTCGGGCGGGCTGTGCCTGCTCTGATGGAGGGCACCTAGGCAATCTGGGAGCTCAGGGATGTCTTACGGTTCCCATTGCTGTGATGAAACACCATGTCCAAACAACGTGGGGAGGAAGGGGTTCATTTGGCTTACAAATCGCAGTCCATTGAGGGAAGCCAGCGGGAGCTCACACAGGGCAGGAGCTGATGCAGAGGCCATGGAGGACTGCTGCTTACTGGCTTGTCCTCATGGCTTGCTCAACCTGCTCTCTTATAGAACCCAAGACCACCAGCCCAGGGATGGCACCACCCACAATGGGCTGGGCTGTTCCCTGTCAATCACTAATTAAGAAAATGCTCTACAGGCTTGCCTACAGCCTGATCTTATGGAGGCATTTTCTCAATTGAGGCTCCCTCTTCTCTGATGACTCTAGCTTGTGTCAAGCACCAAACTAGCTAGCACAGGGGTCTCTGTAGGGGCGCAGTCTCAAGTTGCAGTCATCTGAGAGGAGGAAGCTGTGGTTGGTAGTGTTTGCACACTGGTCAGTGGTAAACACTGTGCTTGGACCAGAGGAAGGCTTTGCCATTTCTGTATGTCTGAGGCATTGGGGTCCTTGACATGGCTGTGTCTATGTCAACAATACACTTCACTCCGGACTTCATCTGCCCCCACAGTCTGCTCTGTGACCTGTTGGTTTCAGAGGTACAAGCAATGCCTGTGGGTGCTTTTCTGTCTGTGTCATGGCAACACCTCCTGCCCCATGCCTCATCCTTGCCCAGGACCGTGTCAGAAATAATTCCACTGGACTGGTCTACTTTGGTGACTGGTCTAGCGAATAACCTAACTGTCATCATAGAGCCTTTGTCCAGTGACTGATGGAGGCAGATGCAGAGATCCACGGCCAGGCACCAGGCTGAGCTCCGGGAATCCAATCGATGAGAGAGAGGAGAGATTCTGCAGGCGGGGGACGTCGAGATCATGATGGGAAGACATGCAGAGATGACCGGCCACACTAGTGGAAGCCCATGAACTGTAGACTAGTGGCTGTGGAGCCCCATGGGACTGGACTAGGCCCTCTGGATACGGAAGATGGTTGTTTGGCTCGAACTGTTTGGGGGGCACCCAGGCAGGAGGATCGGGATCTGTCCCTGGTGCATGGGCAGGCTTTTGAGAATCCGGTGCCTGTGGTGTGACGCCTTGTGCAGCCTTGGTGCAGTGGGAAGGGGCTTGGACTTGCCTAGGCTAAGTGTGCTGGGCTCTGCTGACTTCCCATGGGAGACTTTGATTTGGGGGAATGTGGGGATGTGGGGTGGCGTGGGAGGAGGGAGGAGGAGGTGGGATCTGTGGGTGGTATGTAGAGTGAGTAGAAAATTTCTTAATAAAGAAAAATGAAAAAAAAAAATTCCACACTTCAGGTCCAGGAGCTGAGGTGGATACAACTGGTATGGACCTAAGGAGGATAGACAGTTGCCATGATCCATGTTGCATGAATCTTAAAAGTTCTTATTAATAAAATCAAACCCGGGCCAGGTATTGGGGTGAACACTGGAAGGTCAGAGAGACAGAACCAGCCACAGCTACCTCACCTCGCTGGATCCTCAGCTGGTCTTGCTTCCTCAGACTGGAAGCCTCTATGTCCTCATATCCAAATGACTCTCAGCTGAACTGCTGCTAGAAGCCTGAATGCTTAACTAGCCCAATGCTTCTCCAGGCCAAATGCCTTGAGTTTCTGGTCCTCACGCCTTATATACCTTTCTGCTTTCTACCACCACTCCCTGGGATTAAAGTCTCGTTTTTCTGGGATTAAAGGCGTTGTCACCACACCTGGCCATTTCCAAATGTGGCCTTGAACTCACAGAGATCCAGAGGGATTTCTGTCTCTGGAATGCTAGGATTAAAGGCGTGTGCTACCACTGCCTAACCTCTGTTTAATATTGTGGCTGTTCTGTCTCTGACCCCAGATAAGTTTATTAAGGTACACAATATTTTGGGGAACACAATACCACCGCATTTCCTCTCTTTTTGTCTAAAAATAAAAAAAGCTTATAACTAATACAAGAAAAACTATCCAATAAGTATATACAATACATATAGTCAAGATTACATTAAAGATGTCTAGTCCATTATATTAACAATGTCAAGTCCAGTAATATTTGATAAACTCAGACAAAAAATTTTCATTACTTATCTTATTTAAAACAAGTAGTTCCTTTTTAAAAGTAGATTCCATAGTCTCCCTTTTTCTCTTATCATATCCACCCATGTACACACACAGGCTGTCCTACCACATTCAGGCTTATAGCCCCAGGAGGTGGTAGCCCCTTTGTCTCTGTGCATGCTTTGTTAATGTCTCTATTGGTACCTTGCGAGCCAGCCCCTTCCTGCACCCCTGAGCTTGCTTTCCTGTGACAGGCAGGGTCTCTACCTCCTGGGAGGTGCTGGGCTCTGCAGCTGTGCTGTGGGGCTTCTAACTTCGGTATCTTCACCTCCTGCCCTGGGAGGAGGGGTGAGGCTGGTCCAGAGATCTTCCCCTAACCCCAGCCAATAAACCCAGCTTTGTCCTGTGGGCTGGAGGGTCTTCCCTGTGGGGTCCTGAGCCCCCATGTGAGGTAGTTTATGACTCCCCTGCCTGCTCTTTTGGCAGGGGTTGGAGGAGTTGTGGCAGACACTAGTGAGCACCCTTCCTCCTGCCCCATCCTGCACATGGGGTGTTGCCTGGTCTGTAGTCAGCTTGAGCTGCTGCTGTGAGCCTGGGCATGACACTGCCTAGCAGATGGTCATGGTATGCTGTCTGGCATCTGCCTTTATTGACCTTGGGCATGAAGCTACAAAAGGGTGTTGTGCTGTACGGAGGAGACAGTCCACAGCATAGTTTTGAATTTTATTTCCAGTTTTCTGTCCCTGCACGAGATTACAGAAAATAAGCTCAATCTGTTTCCAGACTGTCTTCTGGACTCTAGCTCCAAGAGGTGGGCAGGATGAGGCAGGTCCTGCAGAGGAGAGCCAGGGTGGGGCTGGGACTCCTGGAGGGAGGGCTAGGAGGAGTGTGTGAACAGTACTGTCAGTGCCCTTGGTCAGCATGCTGCTGGGTGCAAAGGCCACCAGGAGCTGTGGGGAACACGGGTCATTAGGAGCCCTAGGCTGTGTGAAGTGCCTGCAGCTGTGATACAGGAAACCCACATGGTCACACATGCACACACATGGTCTTCTCAGGCATCATGACAGGTTCCAGAGCTCAGGTGGCTGTACCTTTTTAGACCCCCAACCTCCAGTAGGTTGAGCCGAATGAGCAGGTGAGTGAATGTGACTTTGCAGGGTCCCCTTCAGTGGGTGCCAGTCCTTTGTGTACTCACATTCTGGTCAGCAGAGGGCAGCAAAGCTTCATTTCCTTCTTAGGTCCTGGAGCAGTGGACCCGCTGGAAGCCAGTTCCTGTGTGTACAGAACCCTAAGAGGATGAGAGTTCCTTTAGGAATTTGTTTAATAGAGGGCTGTGAAGTCAGGGCTGTGACAGAGTCCATAGGACACACTCCCCACTGTTTCTACCCAACTGCCAGGCTTAGCATGAGCACATACCAGCGAGTTATGGGACGCAAGTCACAGTCATGAGCTGACCTTGCCTGCAGTGCTGTGTGAGTGCCGGCTGCCGGGCTGGGGGAGAGCAGGAGGGGCAGGCACTTGCTTCTGAAAGTACTCCCTGTGGGGTGCTAGGCTGACATTGGTGCACACTTCTTGTTGAGCTACCAAATCAGGACTGGCAGATATGGCCCAGTGACTGTGTGTCCCTTCCAATGATGTTTCTTGAGTCCTCTATTACCTAGTTGTGGAGTGTGATGTGCAGATGTTTGTGTGAGCCAGCAGGGAGCCAACTAGGGCTAGGTTTTGGGCTACCCATTGCCACTTCCCTCCTGCAGCTTTGGTTTATATGGTGCCAGGACCTACCAGATTATCTTTTCAGAGCCTGAGCATAGAAGCTGGCCTAAGTTGGTAACAAAGCAAGGCTGCACCTGTGATAGTGACTGGAACTTGTTCCAAATAGTGTGACAGGCCACACTTTCATCAGACTGAAGGTGCCTCTTGGGTTTGAGGTCTTATAACCAGTTTAAGCATACAGTAGCAGAACATGTAGTAGAAGATGGGTGTGGGCTCACTGGACAACCTCACTGCCTGTGTGTTTCCTGTGCTCTACGGTGGACCATGTTGAGTGCCCACCTCTACCCAGTAGGGATTGCCCATTTGTGATGATGTTGAAGCCCAGGACTTTTGAGGGGCCTGTATCCCTAAGCCCCAGGAATCAGGATCTGTTGTGTAGGGCTCTTGGGGTGCTAGCATGCTCAGTCTTGAGAGACAAGGGAGGATAGTTGGACATGGCCCCTCCACCCTGTCCTGCTGGAGGCCTGGTTCTCTAAGTATGGAGCCAGCCTTGTGGACTGTTGCTGCCCTTCGGCAGAGACTTGACCATCAGGGCTCAGTCTCTACCTGGAGTTGTATGAAAAGTAAGTCATAACCAAGAAACGTCGAGAGAGACACCTGGTCCTGCCTTGAGGTGACCTGCTGAACCTGGTCCTGTGCATGTGGGGTGCTGTTTCTAGACCCAGTACTGTGGACCAAGTGGCTGGGGCTGTTCGAGTTCTCAGCCTATTTCTGCTGTTTGCACAGCTTGACCGGTGGAGCTCTGCTGAGCCCTTCTGCTCCTCACTCACATCTCCCATCAGCAGCTAGGCTAGAGGGCAGCTGTAGGTTTTGAGATAAACCTTCCGGGTGGACAAAGGCTTGTGTGTGCTGTGTACAGATGTCACCATGGGGTCAGCAGCTCCTGTCCCATTACCGGGCTCTGCCTGTTATCTGGCTGCCTCCCTGTGGATACACTTGCCCTGTGTATTTCCCAAACTCCACACGGAGATGGCATCTTTTTAGGGCCTTGACAGCCCCAGTGACTTCATAGGGTTTTCGTAGCCCATTGCTGCCCAGATGCCTCCTTGAGCCACTGCCTCTCCACAGTCAGGAAGCAGAGGGTCATGAATACCTTTTCTGCAGTCTAGGCCTCCAGCCCATGGAACGGTACTGCCTGTATTTAGGGTAGTTCTTCCCGTCTCAGTTAGCCTCATTTAGATGATCCTTTGCAAATAGCCACGATACCTAGCCCTTCCTCCTTTTTAAAATTTCATTTATTATTTTTATTCTGTGTGTACAGTGTGTGTGTGTGTGTGTGTGTGTGTGTGTATGTATGTGTATGCTCACATGTGCAAGCACATGAGCCACCTCGTGTGTTTGGAGGTCATACGACAACTTGAGGGAGTTGACTGTTGCTGTCTACTATGGGATCCAGGGTTCGAACTCAGATCGTCAGCTTGGTCAGGCTTGCAGAGCAAGCACGTTTACCGCCTGAGCTATCCAGCCACTTCCTTTTTAAACAAACAAACACATGTTAAAGCCTCACTCTAGTCCACACTGACCTTGAACTCACGGCAGTCTTGCCTCAGCCTCTCCAGTGCACTTATCTCAGCTGTTTGGTCGCAGTAATAAAAATCCAATCAGTGCGGAGTATTTGCCCCTCTCCCTGGGTGCTGTGGGTACTGAGCAGCCCAGGAGCACCAGGTGGCGACACCCCCGTCTCTCATGCTCTGAAGATACTGGTATGGAGCTGACGATATTGGCCCTTCCTGTCTGTCCGGTCCTCCTGCGTTCAGCCTGGCCAGTGGTGATTGGTTTAGTCTCAACTGTGTTGCAAGTTTCACTTTAGACATTTTGGTCATCCTTGAGGCAGCAGCCACAGCTCATTCTGTTTTATTCTAACCAGCATGGTCACCTGACATCACACACATCCCCTTGTCCTCATCATGGAGGCTGCCCATATGTGTCTGGTTGCTGCCTGTCTCTGGGCCTGTCTTTCTGCCCACGAGGAGTAACCGTTAGGCTGTGCAGAGTCCAATGAAGCAAGGGCAGACATCAGTGCTAAGTGCCGCGGGACCCCAGGGCTGTGTCAGGACTTCAGCTTCTGCATGACCTCAGCATTCTAAACCCTTTGCATCTGCAAGAACAGCCTGTTCGCTTCTGTTTCTCTGGAGCCATGGAGGGCTAAGAGGGTCACATTCTAGTTAGCATTCTCGGTAGCCTGCTCCAACATCCTTCGTTCTGTGTGATGCTAGGCATGTTACTGCTTGGGCCAGTCTCCACTGACCTTGGGTGTTATTTTTACTTTGGAGTAACTGCAGAATTACAGAAAGTTGAAAGAATCATCTAGAGAGAATTACTTCCTGCCCCTTGGGATGTCTTACCTTTGGGCACATTGTCCCCCTCCCTTGGTGCTGTCTTGGCTGGGCTAGGCCCATTTTTCTTACAAGCTTCCCTGCACCCCAGATAACCCCCAAGCCCTACCCTAGCCTGACATCCCACATTTAGGCCTCGTCACCTCACTTGTGGTTCGACACTGCACCTACATGTGACAACTGCCTAGGTATGGTGCTCGGGCACACTGAAGTCAGTGTAGAACATTGGATGCTCCATCAGACCAACGGGAGGAGCAGTTACTGAGCGCTGGGCCCTCTTACCCCCATCCCCCTCCACAGCCCCTGTCTCAGACCAAGGTATACAATTCCGGCCCTTTCTTCTAGTGGAAGATGAGTAATTAGGGGTGGAGAGCAGGAGGGCAGCTCAGCTCCAGGCTGGAAGCACGGCACAAGACTCCAACAGTCTGACTGTAACTGGGAAGGAACTGAGTCACCAGCTGCTGAGGCTTTGTGCCTGATCCCCCAACAAAGGCTGGAACAGCTTAACAGGATCTCCAGCTTCTCAAGACAGGACTTGCCTCCTGTCTGTCCTTAAACATGGCAGGTTCTCTATTGTACTGGCCAGGAACATCCACACGCTTAAGATGGTGGGAGACCGTGTTTCCTTCACTTGTTCTTAGGAGCGTGTGTCTGTGGCTAAAACCATGGCATCTCTGGGAAAGTCAGTTAAGGCCAAGGACACGGACCATCATTGTGTTGAGACCAGTGAACTCTCCCCACCCCCCGCGCCCCTCCCCCCAGGCCTGGTGTTTCCATCAAGTGGGGTTCCAGGTTTATTTCATAGACTTACACATCCTACCAAGAGGCCATGCCACCCAGTTTCCTGAGGATGTGGGGCTCAGGAAGCTCAGTAACCAGTGAAGGGTTCTTTTTTTTTTTTTTTTTTTTTTTTTGCCTTGTAACGCCTGGGTTCCATGCTCAGTCCTACTTATTCTCTATAGGCAGGAGGTGCTACACTGGCTGGGCGGTGACCCTCGCTGGCTCCAGCTGTCCCTACAAGTGGGCTATTACTCTCAGAGAAGAAGCCCTTCTGGCATTGTCCAGGCTCCTCAGACCAGACCATCCGTGCGTGTTCTCAGTGCTTTCTGCTCACACAGCCTGTTTGTCTGTTTTCCACAATCAGCCAACTTCTGGTAATTGGGACAGGTCTAACTGATGTTTCCACAGAGCATACAATGGTGAGCCGTGGTTTCTCCTCTGAAAAAAATGGGGCCGTGTCATCTGGTTCCTGGTAGAGATATAGCCTGTGTTCTTAAATGTCCCCAGGCAAGTGAACGTTTGGCCACAGAGAGGCCCTCTGCCTGCAGCGGTGACTAGCAGGGACTGAGGATTTCTGCAAGTCCTCTGCCTGACTGGTTGCTCTTCATCATTTCTGAGAAGATGGGCTTGTCTGGCAGTACCATAGATCCAATGTCTTAAATGTGTGTTGTCTTAGTGGTTTTGGAGGCCAGAACCGTGAAACCCAGTTGTGACAGGGAGGGCTTGGTTCTGCTGGTCCTCCTTGGCTGTCAGATGGTGTCTTCTCTCTGTGTGGCCTTCTCTTTGAGTGCACCTGTCTTGTGGTCCTTATAAGAATACCAGTCAGTAAGATCAGGGCCATGACCTCGTTTGTAAAGGGGACCTCATGTTCCCTAAATCATTTCTGTAAAGAGGACCTCATTTTATTTAAACTACCTTTGTGTGTGGCCCCTGTGCCTTTAAAAAATGATTTTGTTTTTGTTTTATTTGTATTAGTATTTAGCCTATGTGTATGTAAGCGCACCATGTGCATGCAGTGCCTGTGGAGGTCAGAAGAGGGTGTTGGATCTCCTAAAACTGGAGTTACAAATGGTTGTGAACTGCCCTGTGGGTGCTGAGAACTGAACTTGGCTTCTTTCTCTGCGAGAGCAGCAAGTGCTCTTAACCTCTGAGCCTTCTCTCGAGCCCCAAGACCTGTGTCTTGGTTCTGTTTCCTGTAGCTGTGCTAAAACCCAACAGCAGCAACCTAGGGGAGGAGTGGTTTCTTTGGCTCACAGTTCCAGGTTCCAGTCCCATCAATCTGGGGACAGAAAGGCAACAGGAACTCAAGCAGCTGCTCACTTTATACCCACAGTCAGGAGCAGAGAGCATGCAGCAATGCAGGCCTGCAGTGCTGAGCTTGCCTCTGCTTTTCGTTCCGTCTGGCACTTAGCCCATGCAGTGGTGCCACCCATATTCAAGGTGGACCTTCCCGCCCCAGTCCAATGAAGAAATCCCTTATAGGCCAACATAATCTAGATGATTTCTCATTGAGACTACCTTCCCATCATGTCCAGTTGACATTCAGAACTAACCATCACTCCCTGTCTCCAAAGATAGTCATATTACTTTTCCTTTTGGAAAAATGTTTTAAGACAAGGTCTCACTTTATAGCTGAAATTTACATTGTAGCCCAGGCTGGCCTCAAATTCGTGGCAGTTCTCCTCTCTCAGCCTCCTGAGTGCTGGGATTATAACAGGCATGAGCCTCCATGCCTGGCTGTCTGGCATTCCATTCTGAAGAACCAAGAGTTAGCTCTGCAGCATATGGTTTTGGAATACAGTTCAGCCCTTACAGTAGGGGTGTGCCAACACTCATAGAGGGTTATCTGAGGCCAGGAGCACAAGAAAGAGAGGACACAACTCGGCAGGTGAAGCTGCCGCGGTAAAGATAGGGTGAGAGCCAGATGAGAGGCTATAGGCTGGTGTTCCAGTGATGGGGCTCTCCTGGGAACTTTGTTCTCAGGCTTTGTGTCCTAATGCCGGCAAGCAAGGTGGAGGTATGTCGTGGCCAGGACCTGGGATGGTGCCGAGGCAACCTCACATTACCCCGAATACACTGGGGGCCCAGCCGAGCTTGGAGACCAACACAGGGACCCACTACTGTGTAGAGCCTTGAAGCTGAGGGTTCAGGACTGTTCGTCACCTGAGCACAGTCACAGCCTGCCTCGTCCCTGGCCTTAGCCTCTGCCGGCATGGGGGGACCTGGGCTGAACAGACACTGTCTGACCTCACTACTCACTCATGTGTTCTCTCTCCTCAGGTACAGAGCCAAAGACCATTTTGCCCAAGAAGGAAAAACTGAGGCTTCGCCATGAGCGATGGCTGCAGAGTAAGTTCCTGTTCTTATCTTGGGAATTAGCTACACTCGCCTCATCTCATTCCCACCCCCATGCCACATGGCCGGACTGTTGGGTGCTGGTCATGTTCTTGTCCTCACAGGCCCTGATGGGGTCCAGGAGGAACCACTGGAAAGCAGTAGAGGCAGCACTCAGTGGCTGGCTCTCCTTGGCCACATAGAGGGAGTAAGCAGCAGCACAAACAACATGAGTAGTTTGTCCCCAGAGTGGGTGTAGGCCGGTGTGAGCCTCCTGCAGCCCCCTTGCTTCCTCTTCAAGAAAACCATCCTGAGAGCTGTTCTCTGTCCCTTTGGGTCCAGAGTCTGTTTGGGGCTCCATGTTGAAAGCTTTAATTACAGAGGTGATATGTACATCTGTGACTCCGCAGAGCTCAGGCCTGTCTGCAGATCTTTCCGGGTCTGCCTGAGGTTGGTTGGTTGGTATTGTTTTGTGATGGTCTTCTACTGCTCAGGCTAGCTTAGCTCCCTGGGTAGCCAAGCCTGACCCTAAACTCCTGATCTCTCTGCCCCTGTCCCACAGCTGTAGGAGTAAGGCAGCTCTCCTGGCATGGCTGAGGTTGGCTTTGGCCTTGGTCTCCAGTCAGGCGTCTATCTGGAGCAGATGGAGCAGCTCTCCCTCGCTCCCTTCCTGTCCATGGTAGTTTGTTTTTTCCATAATGCTGATTATGTGCGACTTTTCCTAAGTGCTTTCTTGTGTTTACTTGAAAATTGCATAGATTGTTTTATAATTTTTTTTTTCTTAACTGCTATCTTCTTAGTGTGATTCTGCCGACCTTGGGAGTTAATTTGGAACATTTTTATCTTTATGTTCTTGCATGTTTAAGTATGATTTACCTTATTTTTTTCTTGAAAACTTTAAATAAAAGGGTATTTTTTGGAAGCAGTATTTATAGAAATTGGTCAGTTTCATCAATGATTACTACTTTTATATTTTGTTACTTTTTGGATTTTTTTTTAAAGAAATTGGCTGCTCTCTTTCCTTTCTCACAATTCCTAGCAAGTGTGGTGTGTTCTCTGTGCAGCAGGAAACACCAAGGCTTCTGCTGTGGGACCTGACCATGTCTGAGGTGTCGTTCTTGGATGTGGAACTTTTTGTTTCTGGTGGTTGAATCGATTGAGTCAATTTCAATTGCTCATGATTTCTTCTAAAACAGTCTAATCTCATCGTATCTCAGACATTATTAGCAATAATGTGTTGCTTCTTCCTTCCCTCCCTCTGTCCCCTCCATCCCCACCCTCCTCCAGTACTACAGATTGAACCTAGGGTCTTTCTCATGCTAGACAAGTGTTCGGCCGCTGAGCTGCATCTCCAGCCCTGCTTTCTCATTAGATGCCTTTTTATGTGCATGAGTGTTTGGCCCACATGCCTGCAGAGGTCAAAAGAAGGCATCAGATCTCTTGTAACTAGAATTATAACCAGTTGTGGGCCACATGGTGGTTGCTGGGAACCGAACCTGGGTCCTCAGGAAGAGCTGTTAACTGCTGAGTTTGTCTTGTTTTTTTGTTTTGTTTTTTTTTTGTTTTTGTTTTTTGTTTTTTGTTTTTCGAGACAGGGTTTTTCTGTGTAGTTTTGCGCCTTTCCTGGAACTCGCTTTGTAGACCAGGCTGGCCTCGAACTCACAGAGATCCGCCTGCTGTTGCCTCCCGAGTGCTGGGATTAAAGGCGTGCGCCACCACCGCCCGGCTGTCTTGTTATTTTTATCTGTGTTCTGCTATTTCTGATTAGATTCCTTAAGAAGCTTCATCTCTCTAGTCGAGGAATCCTGGCTATGAATTCCTAGTCCTGCTGTCTTCTTGAACTCGTAGCTTCTGTCTGACTCCCTGGCCTCCGAGTACAGCGTCAGCTGCGTCTTCAGTTAGCACTGTACTGTTTTATCTCACAGCTGTTCATTGGTTCATCCCTGTCCACCCATCAGCATCTTAGTGCATTTCAAAGCAAGTTGGGGGCATCTGTATACTTCCCACAAATAGGTTGGCTAGCATTTAGCTTGTCTGTGATCTTCTCTATTCTCTTGTGAAGAGCGTGTGCCTAGCGCAACAATGACTTCTGACAGCTGCGTCTGCCACCTGACCATCCAGGGTGAGATGCCATGGCCAGCGTGTCTGTGGTTGGGTTTGCAGTTATCTCCTGGGAGTGCACGCACACAGGCCGTGCTCGGCCTTCCTGCAGGCTGCACTGCTGGCAGCAGTGGCCACCCCATGGCTGAGAGGCATCGCACTCCTGTTCATCGTTGCTGCCCCGTCCCCTGTTGATGGGTATCTGCCTTTCCATCTTGTCTGGGGTGAATAAGGCTGTGAGCATTTGTTCAGTCTTTCTGTGGACATGTTTTTATTCTTCTTATGTAAATACTTAGGAATGGAATGTTGGGTCATAGGGCAGGTGTATGTTTAGTTTTATAAGCAACTGCCAGACATTCTTCTGAAGCAGTAGTTCATGTGCGCCCCTCCAGGAGCATGAGAGTTGTGGTGGCCACACAGTCGTGCTCACCGGTGGTGTGTGTGTCTCCAGTCATGTATCTGGTGACATGGGCTAACATCTCATGGACGGCTGGTCTTTGTTCTGTGGAAGAGTGCTGTCATGTGTGTCCATCTCCTTTGCAGTTCATCTTCAGTAAGGTTCAGTTCTCTCAAGCTGCTCTGTGTTTTATTACTGAGCTTGGGGACTGTGTGTGCCGGGGACCTGCTG
>CABHPH010159167.1:0-18325 GCA_902168325.1 Peromyscus nudipes | reverse complement strand
GAGGAAAGGTCTCCCTCCCTGGAGTGGTGTGTCCTGAACATGATGGCCCTTGAAAGTCTGGTCAGGTGTCCTCCAGACTCCTTTCACACCACCCACAGCTTGGCTCGCCCCACGCAGCGTCTCTACACTTGATGTGCCCATCTGATGTTTGGTAGCTCAGAAGCTGCGCCTCACGCCTGTGATTCCTTCCCTGGATTCCGGCGGTGCTTTGGGGCTTTACCATGTTTTGACTTTTGGTGCTTCTCTACTTACTTAAGAGTCTCAAGTAATTCATCCTCCCATGCAGGGAGCAAGAGACAGCGGCAGGTGTGGCCACTCCCTCTGTCTTTGTCTGTACTCTGCTCTGGACTCCATTCTTGTTTATTTTGAGGGTTAGTAGACCTGCTTTCCGCTTTCCTGCTTGTTCTGTTGAAATAATGTTTTGTTCACATTGAGATTTTTATGTTTTGGAGACAGGGTCTTGACTTTCCTGGACTGTCCTGGAAACCGTGAACTTCTTTTAATCCTCCTGTCTCTGACGTTTGAGGGGTTTGTTTTTGTTTTGTTTGTTTAAGAACAGGATTTAGATTGCTTTCCCAGCTCAGCGTGGTTAAAGTCCTGTTGCACTGTGGGTTAGGGATTGAAGCTGGGCACATCTGCCTCGACCCCCACCACCCCCTCGCTGTTTCTTCCGCCTCTGTCGCTGCCTCCCTGGTAGCAGTGAACTGCCAGATGGGAGTGCAGGAGGCTGCGGTTGGCCCCATCTTGTTGAGCTCAGTAGAAATGAGGTGTTTACTGTCTTAGATCTGTTTATGGTTTCATTGTAACTTTCACCTTGAGTAGATAGTGAGTTTGACCACATCTCTTCTGGCACATCCAGTGGCCAGGGTTTCCCCTTTTAGCGGGCACTGCCATGGGCAATGGTGGATTACAACAACCTCCAGACCCCAAACTACCCCTGCACGCCCTGGACCGCCCTGTTTGGGCTTCTCTGGCCTGGAGTTGCTGTGTGTGTGTCTGGGCTGCATGTCTTCCTGAGTCTTGCTCTCCTTTCTCTGGGTCTGCCAGGTGTGTGTGTGGGAGAGAGTGGCCCCTAGAGCTGCCAGGGAAGTTCAGTCCCCAGACTTTGGCTCAGGGAAGAGGGGCTGGTCTTGATGAGGTGCTAAGTGAATTGTTTGCTCTGTTCCAGCTAGACTGAAAAAAAAAAAAAAACCCACCAAATTGTCACTTTATAAATCCGCAGAGTCTCTTAGGCTGCATTGGACAGAGGGCTTGGGTGGCTGTTTTTGCCTCGAGGTGAAGTGATGGACCCTGACGTATTGGACCTGCCCGGGGTGGTCCGTGTGGGCCTTTCTGAGCTGCCCTGGGAGGCATCTGCCCAGTTGTAGGGAGTGGCAGAGTTGCCTTTGCCTTGCTGAGGGGGAAGCCGCTGGCAGGCTCACCCCCTCTGTTAGGGTCACCACATTTGAAGTATCATGTGATTTTGAAGAAAACCAAATGCCAAGGCTGTGCCCTGCAGTGAACTTTCCCTTACATTAGTGCTATGCACACCACCTGGCCACCCACCCTGCTCCCCGTTGTTCCCCAAGGCTGTCAGTTCCTTCCCATGAGACCTTTCTCCCCATCTTGCCTTCTCAAGGAGGTGCCACATGGTTCTAGATGGCTCAGGAGAAAAGGGACGTTGTGGCTTCTCAGTAAGTGACCTATGGAAATAGAGCCCGGGGCCTGCATCTGCCAGTCCCTGTGCCAGCCCCGTGTGCGCGCGCAGGCCCTGCACTGTGCCCCTTGCAGAGGAGGCGGTCCCCTATGCTGCAGCTCCCAGCTCATCGCCAGCCCTGTAATTAAAGTGTGCCTCTGTGATTAAGAAGAGAAAAATAACTCAGCGCCGGCCTGCCCCCCAAGTCTTGAGGGGCGCAGAGCAGGCGACAGCGGGGAGACAAAGAGCACTTCTGCTCTGTGGGAACAAGCAGGCCCCAGGGTACACGCAGCTTGGTGGGTGCCTTGGCATTGGTGGCCTCTGGGGGGCGGCTGGGGAATGGGTTTAATTGGCATGTACTCCTGTCTCTCCCCTCAGAAATCGAAGCCATAAAGCTGGCTGAGCAGAAGCTCAAGGAGGAGCGGAGGCGCAGGGCCACGGTGGTGGTGGGCGACCTGCATCCCCTGAGGGATGCCCTACCTGAGCTGCAGGAACTGGAGGCCGGCCGTCGGCGGCACACCAGAAGGTGAGCGAGTGGCCTGTGCTGGCCATCTCTCAGAGAGCTGTGGTCAGCCCTGGATTCAGAGGGCAAGGGAGGGATGGATAGCTGTGGATGGTGGCCCCCATCTCTGCAAGGTGAGTGAGTCAGCACACGTGGTCCAGAGACCTCGCCTGTGAATGTGGTGACTGTTGTGACAGGGGCGCCCAGATGTACCCCTGCTGGCAGCCTGGCAGCCCCCCACTGTGTGTCCCCTCGTGGCTTCTTCCCACTGGCCTCAGCTTCCAGCCGACGCACGCAGTCAGGCACAGGCCTCGTGGCCACTGCTGTGCATCCACTGACCTTCCTGCCACCCTGCAGACAGTCCTGACATCCCGTTCTCAGTCCTTCCCCTGCCTGTGTTCCTCCCTCCCCCACCCCTACTCAGGATAAGTGTCTGTACCTGGGCGCTCTGTGGGGAGACTCAGTGAGTGGGCATGGAACCCACACAGCCCTAAGTGTGTGGATCCTCTGTATGCATTGAAGGATGAAGAATGGGCACAGGGCAAGGGGCTTTCCAAAGGGCAGAGCTGCACCCCCGGGCAGGTGGAGGGGCTTCAAGGGCGCTCTGTTCTCACAGCTGCCGGGCTTTCAGGGTTTGTCATTTCTGGGTTTTTTCCTGTTTTTTGTTTTATCATCATCATCATCATCATCATCATCATCATCATCATATCTATCCATCTGTCTGTCTGTCTATCTATCTGTCTATCTATCTATCCACCTATCTGTCTGTCTGTCTGTCTGTCTATAGGATGTTGGTGATGAGGGTGAGACGGTCTCACTCTCCAGGCTGGTCTGTAACTCATTATGTAATTCAGACCAACCTTGAACTTAATGCAGTCCTCCTGCCTCAGCCTTCCAAGTGTAGATGTGAGCCACCACATGAGGCTTGTTACTTGTTTGTTTTGTTTTGGTTTTTTTTTCAAGACAGGATTTCTCTGTGTAGTTTTGGTGCCTGTCCTGGATCTCGCTCTGTGGACCAGGCTGGCCTCGAACTCACAGAGACCCACCTGGCGAGGCTTGTTGCTTGTTATTTTACCTTTTAAACAAATAATTCTTTCTCCTACTGAATTTTCATCTGAGGCTAAAGCAAAGATTCCATGTACTTTATCTGTGATCCCTCACCCTTATCATGGGGCAGGTGGATGACATACTATAGAGCCAGATGGCCAAGGGCTGGCTTCCCAAGATGGAACACCCACTCTGCTCAGGCCTGCTTCGGCGCTGACACAAGGTCAAGCCTCAACCGCTGAACAGAGCCAGTATGCAGATTCCATTCCTGGTTCTTAAGCAAAAAATGTGACCCCGGTCAAGGGTCCCTTCTCTCTTTATAGTTTCTCATCTGAAAAATGTGCTTGTGCTCCCGACGGGGAGAGCTGCGTAAACAGCCTGCTCTACCAGCCTGGAGAGGAGTGTGTGGGGCTGTGTGCCTGCTCAGGATCCCTTCAGTTGTGAGGAGAGAAGGTTCCCATCTTGTCCCAGCCCTGAATGCTGTTGCACATGTACCCTGGTGTGCTTTGCCTCACATAAAGCGGTAATTAGGGGATTGAGGAAACATCTCAGTCTATGAAGTCCCTGCTGTGCACTTTTGCTGGCCTGACTTTGCCTCTCCAGCACCCATGTGAAAATCTGGACATGGCCTCTGTAACCCAGTGCCACGTGGGTGGAGGCAGCAAGATTTCTGGAGCACATTGGCCAGCCAGCCTAGCCAAATTGATGAGCTCCAAGTAAAATGAGGTCGAGCTATTAAGGAAGATGGCGGAGGTTGACCTCTGGCCTTCACATGTACATGCACACACACACACACACACACACACACACACACACACACACACCTATATAAACACACCTGTATAAACACACCTATGTGAATGCACACCACAAAATGAAATAGTAATTTCCAGGAGGAAACTTGACATGTGATCCTCCTGTTTCCTCAGGCCCCTCCTGGTTGTGAGCTTTTCAGACTGAGGCAAGCATTTTTGGGGAGCTGGGGTCATGATTTGAGACAGGGTTTCTCTGTGTAGCCCTGGCTGTCCTGGAACTCACTGTAGACCAGGCTGGCCTTTAACTAAGAGATCCACCTGCCTCTGCCTCCTGAATGCTGGGATTAAAGGTGTACACTACCACCACCCAGCAAGTTGAGCATTCTTCACACCGTCCCCAATTACAGTATGGCCCATGTGTTCTTGAGAGTAGAGAAGACCTGGGTTGCTAGGAGGAAGCTCATGCAGACCGCAGCCATCTTCATGACATTATCGAGCCACACACTGCTAGCCTAACTCATCACTGAACCATGAAGTGGAGGTGTGTTTCTCAGGATTCTCATCGTGCTGGGCTTTCACCCCTTTCACGTTGTGCCTTTGGAAAGGAACTGGCCACACTGGGCCCAGAGTGGGGAGCTATGCTCCCTCTCCTTAGGGACAGGGTCTGCAGAGTCGTGGGTTCTGCTGAAGAAGGGAGCTTTGCCCATCATTGGTTTATGTTCTATAGACTCATGAGTGTTTACTTTATGCTTTGGGCTATCATCCAGTACTACTTCATTTATTGCTGAAATTGTTCCAGCAATGGCCACCGGCATTTCTTAAAGTAGCTCCCAGATGGCTCAGATCTGTCCATCTGTGGGGTGGGTGTGTCTGAGCGCTTCCTCACCTTCTGATGTTAGTAGATGCTGGGAGCTCACCTGGGGCATCTTCTGCCTGGTCCTGGTAGCAGGTGATTCTCCAAGGAGCTTGGTCCCTTGCCTTGGAGAATGATGCCAGATAGCAGGATCTGAGGCTGGAGTGCAGGTCACTCCAGAGTCTTACTTCTAACGGAGTAGATGCTCCAGTCCACGTGCCAACATGAGAATATGTACTCAGAGTTAGGAGAAGCACAAGACTGTCCTCACTCTGGCAACTGCAGGTATACATTCCACTTTGGTCATTCTAGAAGGATTCAGTGGTCTCAGAAAGAGCTGGAATAAAATGGTCATGGTTTGTGCAGTAAAGGGAGGAGACAGGCAGCAGAGCATGGGGAGTCCCAGAGGCAGAGCTGAAGTCAGGATGGGAGGCTCACCCAGCACCAAGGACTGGGCTTGTGCACCGAGGACTGCAGCTGGGGATGTTCACTATGCCAGTTACTCTGCCTTTGGCCACTCTTCTCATACCTGCACCCTGCCAGCCCCTTGGCCACCTAATGCCTACCTGGCCTGTGGGGGTTCAGGCCCCACGTATGTCTTTACTGTGTTAAACTGGCCTTGTTCAGGGCAGTGCTCTTCACCATGGGAAGGAAGGCGCTATGTCTAGATGACCACACTTTCTGCCCACCACAGTCACATCCTCATGTTGTAGGCTCAAAGGGACTTGATGTGGATCAATCCTGTGACCCTCTCCCATATCACCATGACCTGGTCTACTGCAAGTCCATGGTGTGGCCTAGTACTATTGTGAAACAGAATGGCCTAAGGGTCTTCATAATACCCTCCAGGTGCCCCTGTAGTGGCTGCTCTCTCACTGGAGCTGGGCTGGAGGGTCTACAGGATTCCTGAGGTAGACTGTAGACCATGCTGTCACCAGCCAGCCTACTTATGAGAGATCAAATTCTCTAGAACAGGCTGGCTGTGGGGGTGCACGCCTTTAATCCCAGCACTTGAGAGGCAGAGACAAGCTGATCTATGAGTTTGAAGCCAGCCTGGTCTACAGAGGAAGTTTCAGAACAGCCAGGGCTACACAGAACTCATGTCTTAAAAAAACAAAAAACAATGAAAAGAAAGGAAATCTCTAATGAAAGGTCTTATGCTTTTTCTACACATGGCCCCTTTACACCTAAGAAGGTTTTTTGGGGTTTTTTTGGTTTTGATTTTTTTGAGACAGGGTCTCACTATATAGCTCTGGCTGGCCTTGAACTCACTATGTAAACTAGGCTAGCCTCGAACTCACAGAAATCTGCTAGCCTCTGCCTCCTAAGTGCTGGGATTAAAGGTGGGTGCCACTATGCCTGGCTCCTGGGAAGGTTTTATATGGCTCCAAGTACATAGGTTTATAAGGTAGCTGTACACATCAACCACTGACAGAATAAATCATAAATAAGAAATTCATTTTAAAACAATCCTGTGGGATACATATAATTTTACCTTTATTAAAGATGAAAGCACCGGGTGGCGGTGGCTCACTCCTTTAATCCCAGCACTCTGGAGGCAGAGCCAGGTGGATCTCTGTGAGTTCGAGGCCAGCCTGGTCTACAGAGTGAGATCCAGGACAGGCACCAAAACTACACAGAGAAACCCTGTCTTGAAAAACAAAACAAAAGGTGAAAGCGTATTTGTATACTGATGTGATGAATGTGCTTGTTTAACATAAAGAATCCAATCTTGGGCGGGCTGAAGAGATGGCTCAGTGATTAAGAGTGCTTGTTGCTTTTGCAGAGGGCCCTAGTTCAGTTCCCAGCACCCACGCTGAGTGGCTCACAGCCACCTGTAACTCCAGCTCCACAAGATCTGACGCCCTCTTCTGGCCTCCAGGGGCACCTGTACTCATGATATTCACTCACAGACACATACATGTACACATAAGTAAAAATAAAACAAATCTTTAAAAAAAATAAATCCTGACTGTACATCTGATACTTAAGGATGTAGAGTATCTTTAGTATTTTTCAGAGTTGATCAACATTTTTGTTTTATATCGTAAGTGCTGAGAATGATATCTCACATAGTAAACATATATGGTGAAAGTATGTATAGGGCTCTTTCAGAAATTGCTGGAAATTATGTTCTAACCTCAAACAAAATTTCATTTAATGTTTTGTTTGTTTATTTATTCATTTATCCATCCATCCATCTCTGTCTGTCTATATCCATCCATCCATCCATCCATCCATCCATCCATCCATCCATCCATCCATCCATCTATCCATCTATCTATTATGAAACTCAAGTCAGCAACTCAAACAGCAGTTTTTTCCTTTTCCTGTCTATCTATCTATCTATCTATCTATCTATCTATCTATCTATCTATCTATCTATCTATCTATTTTACATCCCCGTAACAGTTTCCCCTCCCAGGGCCTCCCCCAACCACTCTCTCTGTTTCTGTTTAGGAACGGGCAGGTCTCCCATGAGTATCAACAAAACACGGCATATCAAGTTGCAGTAAGACTAAGGACCTCCCCATGTGTGAGGGCTGGGCAAGGTGACCCAGTAGGAGGAGTAGGGTCCCAAAAGCCAGGAAAAGAGTCAGAGATAACACTTGTTCCCACTGTTGGGAGTCTCACAAGAAGACTAAACTACACAACTGTCACATAATGCAGAGTACCTAGGTCAGTCCCACACAGGCTCCCTGGTTGTTAGTTCGGTCTCTGTGAGCCCTTCTGAGCCCAAGTTAGTTGATCCTGTGGGTTTTCTTGTGGTGTCCTTGACCCCTCTGGCTCCTACAATCCTTCCTCCCCCTCTTCTGCAGGATTCCCCAAGCTCCACCTAATGTTTTGCTGTGGGTCTGCATCTGCCTCCATCAGTTGCTGGATGAAGCCTCTCTGATGACAATTGGGCCAGGCACCAGTCTGGTCACAGGAGATGGTCAGTTCAGGCTACATATCTGCTATTGCCAGGAGTCTTAGCTGGGGTCATCCTTGTAGACTCCTGGGAGATTCCCTTGCACCAGGTTTTTACCTGACCCCGAAATGTCCCCCCTTTCCAGTAGTCTCTTTCAGTACTCTCCCCTTCTGTACCCCCAACCTGATCGCTCATGTTTCCTTCGCCACCCGCCCTCAGTCCACTCATGAAATCTCTTTTATTTCCCCTTTCCAGGGAAATCCATGCATCCTCCTTTGGGCCTTCCTTGTTACCTAGCTTCTCTGGATCTGAGGATTGTAGCATAGTTATCCTTTGTTTTGTAGCTAATATCCACTTATGAGTGAGTACATACCATCTTTGTCTTTCTCAGTCTGGCTTGCCTCACTCAGGATGATATTTTCTAGTTCCATCCGTTTGCCTTCAAATTTCCTGGTGTCCTTGTTTTTAACAGCTGAGTAATACTCCATTGTGTAAATGTACCACATTTTCTTTATCCATTCTTCAGTTGAGGGGCATCTAGATGGTCAAACAGCAGTTTTTAAATCAAGGATTCTAAAAATGCTGATTTGACACGGGCGTGAAGAACGATAAGGACACATTACAAGGCTTTGTTTGCATGGTTATACTGTTATACTTCTCTAGAGCCAGAAACCTTGTACAAGAGGAACACTGCCACGCCTCCCATGTAACCGTCTTGAATCCCAGCTGAAGAGGGCAGTGCTGGTTGGCATTGCATCCTGGGTACGTTCAGGACCAAGGCTGAAGTAAAGGTGCATGATGCAACTCAGGCAGACTCTGCCAAAAACACCCTGGATTCATTTTGCATTTGGTTTTGAATCTATTTTTGGCTGTTGTATGTTTGGAAATCTACTAGTTTTAAATTTTCCAGTTATGAAACACCATATGGGGCTGTGCTCTAGGAAGTCCACCGTCTGCCCGTGGAAGAACTTCACAGGGTTAGTTAGGCTGTGTTGTTGTTTCCAGTGTCTGAGTTCAGGATCGCTCGTGCCCATGCACAGAGTTCTGTGAGACCTGGGCTGCTGCCACCATACTCAGAGAAGCTCTAGACTGCATTTAGGGTGACTTTCCCATCATACAGCCAGTGGGGCTGAGGGAGCGACCTAGCCAGGTCACCTGAGGCAGTGCTCCTCTCCAGTGGCCCGGAGGCCTTGGCCACCACTGCTCAGGTGGTTCTTCTCATTCCGTGGTGGACTCTGGGGCCTCTGGAAGGACTGAGCCAACAGGCATGAGGTCACCATCCTCACAGACTGGGGCAGGGAAAGGGTTGCATGTAACCTGACATTCCTTACCCAGGGGGACCAGAAACCAGGATGTGAGAATGCACTGAGACAACCAAAGTCGTTCATTCATATTTGAAAAGGAACATGAATAGGAGATCAGGCCTCCTGCTCAGGATTCTAAATTAGGTGTTGGTCCAGAACATGGTGCTCTCCGTCCTTCCTCCGGCTGCCTCCCACTCAGGGCTTCACTCTTTCAGCATGGCATCTCTGAAATCATCTTGTCAGGTGGTGAGCTCTGGGATCTTCCTCTCCCCTCCCAGGTCCCTTGCTGGTGGGTAGGCATGCTTCTGCTGCCCTCCCAAAGATTGAATCAGTTCCTGGTAATCTGCAGGAATGCTGCCTGGCACCGAACCCCAGGCTCTCAAACTCACCCACCATGTCAGACCCAGTGTGGTAGCTTGGAAGGCCCTGAGAATCTTCTCAGATGATCCTTGTCTAGGGGTTGGCAGGCAAGACCCTCTTGGCCCAGAAGGTCCCTCAGTGAACTTTGACATCTGTAGGGCAGACATGAGGTTTGTTTCTGACTCCTAAGGTCACGTTGGAAGGCAGTTGCCACAGACCTCTATCAGCAGAGCCCTGTTTTCTCTCACCAGAAGTGAGGGGACAGATGTCAGGTATTTGTGTCCTGTCGGGAGTGCTGTGTTTTTAGAGTTAGTGAAGTAAAGAGTCCGGGCAGGCTGTCGCCTAGAAGGCTTCTCCACTCAGGTTGGGCAGGTGGCAGACTCGGGGTACAAATGTGATGTGTTTTCCTGGGGTGATAGTCCTTTCTGTATCACATGGGAACCTTAGGGAGTAAGACAAGACCCTAGATACTGTGATTGTCAACTCCAGATATGGTAGCCAGGTGACATGGCTCATCTAGATCTCATCTCCACAGCCAGCGTACAGTGTGGAATTCATGAACTCCTGGTGGTGTAGACACCAGGGGCACCACAGAGACAAGTGTGTTTGTTTGTTGGTTGGTTTTCCGAGACAGGGTTTCTCTGTGTAGCTTTGCGCCTTTCCTGGAACTCACTCTGTAGCCCAGGCTGGCCTCGAACTCACAGAGATCCGCCTGCTGCTGCCTCCCGAGTGCTGGGATTAAAGGCGTGCGCCACCACCGCCCGGCTTGAGACAAATTTTCTAGTGAGATGTGGTGTCAGACTGACTTGGATTCTCTGTGTCCACAGCAGGGTGACCAGCAAGCCCAGGCCAGTGGAGCTTAGCCGGATGAGCGCAGCCCAGCGACAGCAGCTCCTGTGAGTATAGCCCTGCCCGCCAGGGCCACCAGAGCCTTCTCCCCTATCTCCTCATCTACAATCCCGCCACCCTACCCCACCCCGAGCCTCCCACCCTCTTCTCTGTCCTGGTTTGTCCTTCTGACTCCAGATGGGAGACATTTTTGGGGACCAAGAACTTTGTGTCCTGTAGTTAGGCCTTGGGCGCCTGTCTGGAGTGCTTCCAGGGAGTGGTGACAGCGTCTGGCGTGTGGAACTTAGTCTTCCCTGGGCCTCTGGGATGGTGGCTGGGGCATGTGTTTACCATGGGTTAGACACACATATCCCCTTCACCTTGTCCCTAAATTAGCAGGATTGTCCTGTTGGTGACTGACATTGTTCTAAGATGTGAGCTTGGCCATGAGATTCTTGGCTTCGATTTTTTAGCCTCTGCAGACTTGGCTGCAGTGGTGTGCTGGCTTTAGGGGACTCTGAGGCAGTCTGAATCTCACACCCACACATCGTTTTTTTTTTTTTTTCTTTTTTGTTTGTTTATTTGGTTTTTTGTCGTTTTGTTTTTGTTTCCAGAATGATGTTTTTCCTTGTCTATTAGAACCTCTGTTGTTTAGTGGTGTTGAGTGTTCTGTGTCAGTTTTTCCTGAAGCTCTTCATGCCCTCTCAGTGTATAGGTTAAAGTCTTTTAATGATTACTCTTGGTTTGGGAAATTTGTATTGAATTTTACAGCCTCACCCCTCTTCCCAGTACTGGGAATTGTACCCAGAGCCTCGTACATACTGAGCGCTACTGCTGAGATACATCCTGTTTCCCATGTTTGTTTGTTTTGTTTTGTATGTTTGTTTTCATTTTTTGAGACAGGGTTTTTCTCTGTGTAGCCTTGGCTATTCTGGAACTCATTCTGTAGACCAGGCTGGCCTCAAACTCACAGAGATCCCCTTGGCTCTGCTTCCCAAGTGCTGGGAATAAAGGTGTGTACCACCACTGCCCGGCCCTTGTTTTTGAGGTTGGTTCTTACTAAGTTACCCAGGCTAGTCTTGAACTCTCTCTCTCTGACCAGGGCAGGCCTTGCAGTTGCTGTCCTCTTGTGTCAGCCTTCTGAGCAGCTGGAATTCCAGAGCCAGGCAGTAGGCCCCGCTAGCCCCGTTCCTGTCCTGTGGACTGACTCCCAGGTCTCAGCCTCCGAGCACCATTTCAGGCGTCCTCATCTCTTCCACGCCTCTTAATCTATCTCCACTTGACTCTTTTGGGCTTGTGTGTGTCTTTCTTGTTTCCCTCTCTTGTGAACATGCGTCTTTCTCAACAGCTTTGTCTGAAGGCAGCTAGTATAGACAGCTCCTGCCAGGCAAGCATCCGTCTGACTGTCTGCTCTCTGCAGTCACTCTTTCCCGTGCCTCTGCTGTAGGCTAGCCTGGACCAGGGCAGCTCCCTCTGCACCATGGCGGGGACGAGCAGTAGCTCTGCCTGCCAGGATGTGCCCCATCCCTCCAGCCTTCTTTGTTGCCGCACTCCAGCATCCTCTCCATCTGTCTTAGTCACTCTTCTATGCTGTGAAGAGACACCATGACCAAGGCAGCTCGTAAAAGGAAGCATCTAACTGGGGGCTTGCTTACAGTTTTAGAGGCTTAGTCCACGGTCATCAAGGTGGGAAGCAGACAGGCATGGTGCTGGGGCACCCGCGGAGAGCTTTACATCTTGATCCACAGGCAGCAGGTAGAGAAAAAGAGAGACTGAGCCTGGTGTGGGTTTTTGAAACCTCAAAGCCCACCCCCAGTGACATGCCTCCTCCAGCAAGGCCACACCTAATCTTTCCCAGGTAGTTCCACTGAGTTCAGCTTTCCCAGGTTATTCCACCAGAAATTCAGACATGAGCCTGTGGGGCCATTTTCATTCAAACCACCACACCTTGTCTGTTGACGGACCTTGCATTCGGAAGCAGCACAGGCTGGTGTCTCCAGGCTCTACTGAAGGAGGCCATGCTGGGGTGGCGGGGGAGAAAGGATGGGGGGACCTGACGGCCAAGGCTCTTGCATGTCTGAGAGATCAGGATCACTAAGGAGCCTAGGCCCCGGAGCTGCCTGTGTCCATAGCTGCCTGCGTCTCTGTCCCGCCGCTCAGAGCTCTCTGTGCGCATCTATTTTGGGCTATTTGGGGGGAAAGGCACCTCTTATATAAGGCTGTCTTCAGGGCATGTGAGCTGCCACTGCTCCCTGTTTGTCAGCCTCTGCCTTGGCAGCAGCTCTTAGCAAATCCCCCTTAGACCAACTGGGAGGGTGACCCCACCCGTGGTTGATGCTCACTCAGCAGCCCGTGTGCCCTTGCCTCCAGAGGCCCTGGCACTGTACTTATGCTTACTCTGGGCCCCTGCTGTCTGCTCAAGCCTTAGGCCTGGGCCTGTCGTGTGCGTCCTGGGGGTTCTTGTTCTCCCCGGGCTGACTTCTGCTTTCCATTCTTTCAGTGAGGAAGAAAGGACCCGGTTTCGGGAGCTGCTGGCCAGCCCATCCTACAGAGCCAGTCCCCTGCTGGCCATCGGGCGGCAGCTGGCCCACCAGATGCAGCTGGAAGGTGGCGAACAGCTCTGACCAGGACAGTGCGTGCCGTGAGGTCCAGAGGACTCACGTGTGGGTAGAGGTGCCAGCAGCTCTTGAACCCTGTCCTGTACCTGCGTGGCTGCCTAACCAGTCTTGAGACCTAGGGAGGGGGAAGGAAGAGCTGCTGGTGAGGACAAATAAAGTGACTTATGGACCGTGGCTTCCGTGGCCTGGAGCCCTTCCGTGGCTTCCCTTCCCACTTGGAGCCAGCTGCTCCTGCATTTCTAAGGCTGAGCTGACCCTGGGACAGCTGTCCTGGTCCTCTGCAGAACAAACCCAGGGTCCCCAGCTAGGGGGGCAGAGTTGGAGTGGTTGGTCATGTGAGGATTTGCAGGGGCTGCACCAGTGTGAAACGGAACCTGTCAAGTAGCTCCATCCCCGAGACCTCGGCACTCCTCCCCAGCTCTGTTTGGGATCCTGGTCACAGCAGGGCACCCCAGCTGGCCACCTTGCCCCTCACATCATCTGCCTTCATCCAGGCCACACCTTCTTGTGGCTTTGGCCTCTCTCAGCCCAGGCTCCTTGCTGCCGTTTACTGCTGTGACCAGGGAGGCAGGTGGTCCTGCCCGGAGACAGAACAGGCCCAGCTCCGTTATTGCCCAGCTGGGTGGCAAAGTGGACTTGTGTCAGGCATTAGTGGGTTCTCAGGATGTGAAAGGGGAGTACAGCACCCACAGGTCCTGTCACCCAACTGACCCATGTCCCAGCTTACATCTGGGGGGTGCTGATGTGACTCATAGGTTCCCAGCTCCCATGAGCGGGGGTCGGCAGCAGTGGAGCCTGGGCCCTTTGTCTGGGCAGAACAGATGAGGCCCCAGTCCTGGTATAGAATTCACTTGGTGAATGGAAGTGGATAAGAGTGAATAGGCCTAAGCTGGGTGTGGCAGAGGCAGGCAGCTCTCTGAGTTCAAGGCCAGCCTGGTTTGCAGAGCAAGTTCTAGGACAGCCAGGGCTACGCAGAGAAGCCTTGTCTCAAAAAAACAAATAAATAAATAAATTGAAACAAAAAGTGACCAGGCCTGGACATAGACTCAAGTTCCCTTCATCAAGGGCATTTCAGCCATCTACTGAGACACTGGGGCTGCCTTGCTGGGGGAAATAGTTTCTCATTAAGAGAAACCATGTATGCCTCCACCCGCCTGTGGTGCCAGTGCCGTCCAGTGTGGCCGGTATGACTTAGAAGGTGTCCCGTCTTCATCTCGCTCTCTGTACTGAGGTTTCTGTGCTGCGACTTGAAATGACTCCAGTCTTGCCACGGGACCACCCTTCAGGGTCCTACTCAGGAGAGCATTCCACAGGCCAGCATCATGTCCAGGGCAGTGCAGTAAGTCAGGGCCAGCCCAGCAGAGGACACTTACGTGGACTGAGCAGGAGAGGAGTCAAGCGGGCATCACTGAGACTGCCTCTGAATCGCTGCAAAAAAGTGGCCTGAGATGAGCCTGAGTATAAGAGCAGAGCTGTGCTCAGCTGGCCAGAGGCTCGACCCTGTGGGCACTCGGGGGTCTATCGGCTGTGAGTGCCCTGTTTCACTTCAGACAAAGCATGGTCATATGGATGGACACAGGAGGCAGATCCCAAGAAAGCAGCTCTCTGCGTGGATGATGGGAGTTTGCTGGTTTTTTTTTTTTTTTTTTTTTTCCTAATCTTTATAGAATGAATTACATGGCAATACATTTCTGTGAAAACGTACAGTTCCCTGGCTTTTGTGCTGATTTGAAAGTTACATAGCGGATAAAATGACCCTGGGGCACAGCAGTGCCTTGGTCCTTCTCTAGCCACACTCTGCTCAGGATACGCTGGGCTGCCACCAAGGAAAGGTCAAGGCAGTCAGACAGTGGGAACAGGAGACAGCAGGAGGCAGCCCTGGTACAAGCACATGGTGGCACACACGTGATGCACAGACATACATGCAAGCAAAACACCCATCCAAATAAAATAAAAATACATGTTTAAAAAAAAAAAATGAGGTAGGTGGTCTCAGGGCTAGGGCTCAGGCCAGACACAAGAGAGACTTCAAAGAGGATATGGAGGCCGGCCTGGACCTGATATCACCACAGCCAGCTGGCTCTACAACATCCTGGAAGCACACGCTGATAGTGCTCCCTGGAAACAGGCCATGGGGGTGTCTGAGAACCGGGAGGCTGGGGCCCTCCCTGCCCACAGCCGCCAGGCCGTGTTCAGAAGCCACATATAGACAAGGCCTGGGCAGCAGCCAGCTTTTCCCAGTGTCTCAGGGTGATGTTATCGCTGTTTGGGGAACATTCCAGAAGAAACGTGCCTGGTGTTTATTCAACACTTGGCTTCTAAGCAGCACAGAAGCCTGTGGGGTGTCGGCCCGGGCTGCTGCACAGCCTGGGAGTCACGAATATGCCTGTGTCTCACACATCCCAGCACCCTCCATTCAGGTCAAGCCTTCTGGAGTCTCGTCCTTCACCTAACATAACCAAATGAGGTCTAGGTTACCGCGGCCCTGGCAGCAGAAAAGGGGGGCTCCTGAGCAGAGGGAGGCTGTGGGCAGTTTGAAAGATGAAGCGCCCGCCACCCATTTATTCCATCATTCATTCATCTAATGACAGGGCACATAAAGTGCCCTCTACCCACTGTCCATGGCTTCCAGCCCGTGAGAAAAGAAACAGCTAGTATAAAACAAAGGGCACACTGTATAGGTGTGTGTACAGCGTGCAGCAGATGGCCCTGGCCTCAGCGGCACCCTCAGGCTGCTAGATCACTCCCCCAGGCCCCTGGCTCTCCAGCATCAGGGTCGCCTCACCCCCCAACCCAGTGGGGTTCCACAGACTGCTCACAAAATGCTAAAACCCAGGAGCCAGATGCCAAGACCAGTGTCCTCTTCTGAGAAACTTGGTACTCCCAAAAGAGTCAAGAGTGGGCAAATTTGGAAATGGAGTTGTTGCAGATGTAGTTGGGTATATGGAGTCATGTGGGACACACCTGTGATCCCAATGCTCAGTAGGCTGAGGCAGGGGGTTTGCCATAAGCTTGAGGCCAGCCTGGGCTACACAGCAAGACCCTGTCGCAACAACAACTATAGTGTGCTTGGTGCCTGTGGAGTTCAGAAGAGGGTGTCAGATCCCCTGGAACTAGAGTTACGGATGGTTGGGAGCTGCCCTGTGGGTGCTGGGAATTGAACGGGTCCGCTGTAAGATCAGCCAGTGCTCCTCACCACTGAGCCATCTCTTCAGCCCCCACCTACCTTATTTTAAGTAGAGCCCCAGTTCAGAGTTTTTTCTTCCGAATCTAATGTGGGCTAGAACAGCTATAAGGCCATCTTAGTATGGATTCAATCCGCCTCAGGATTAAGAATGCTACAACATTGAAAGTTAACCATTTCTAGTAAACCATTTTTTTTTTTAAATTGACAATTGTATTTCCGAATCTAAAATTTTCTTCATAGTCTCACAGACTCAAAGGCCAAGGAATGTCTGTCATGCCTGTGGAGTACAAATGGCCTCCTTGTCCCTGTAGTCCAGACTATCTGAAAGAGAAGGCCACAGCAGGGGGAAACTGAGGTCTGTGGGGAGAGCCTCCCTCCTGACCCACCCAGCCTGAGTGCCGAGCTCCCTGCCCTTCGGCCAGGGGCTGCCCTCTCCTTCAGCTCTCCAACTCCTTACTCGACCTGATACCTACGGTTCAGGTGTGTGAGGCATGAGTAGCAAAGCCCTTGATGCCACAGGGACAGCACTGGCCCTCAGGCAGACAGGGCAGCCTGTCCTCTACAGCAGTCCAGCCTACTGCAGGGTCAGAGGTCAGACAGCTCCACACACAGGTGCAGTCACACCATGCGCGGGGTCCACATGTGCAGACTCACACCGTACCCACACTGGGTACACACTCACAGGTGTAGATACACAAGCATACAGGCTGCAGGAAACATCTGTGTCAGTGTCTGAAGCTGTCTTAGGGACCTTGTTCTAGTCTAGTGGGGAGGAGGTTACCAATCATTGTCCTCTTTGAAGACAGTGATGGATGAGTGTGCGTGGGAAGTTGGTTAATGAATCAGGAGCAGCAGACCCCTGCTCTTCTCTAATCTCAGTCTATAGACAGGCTACTGCCTAGAGGTGGTGTGGACCCTGTCCCCAGTTACGACAGCCGAGGACTGGGTGAGTAACACATGTCTAGGCTCCCTTGGGTGTTTTGAAGCAGTACTCAACTTTGAGGACTTGGGTTGAGTAATTGGATTCACTTGCCACGTAAGTCTCATGCCGAGACCCCTGAGTCCCCTGTCCTTCCCCAGGAAGTGGCTATATGCTTTGTGATAGCAGGGTTCTCAGAACAAGGAAACCTCAGGAGAGGTTCCTGAGTGAAGTTTCTGGCTAGCAGAGCCCCTCCCACACCCAATAGTCCTTACTACTAGTATTCTTGGCTTCTGGTTTCCCGTCAGGAACTCAGGCGTAGGTTGGGCCTGTAGGAAGGAGCAGCTTCCATCTTCTCTTTGGAGTGGATCCGCACATGCCCTGTAGTTCAGCCACCAGCTCCTATACTTCATGCCTGTCCTCAGGGCCTGCTCCTCCTCTGCAGAGTCCCCTCTAACTCTGTCCTATTCATTCCACTATCTGCCTGGCCTCACCTGTGGACAGTCCTCCTCTGTGTTTTCTGGGTGTGAACAAGCCCTTCAGGAAGCGGGAAGAACACAGAGCATTCTGGGAGATACAGAGGAAATCTTGAAGGGGGAGGCTGAGTAGCTGCCCTGAGACCCCAGTCAGGAGGGCAGGTGGTTGACCAGAGCCTGGGCCCTGTGTTCTTCTTTCCAGAGTATCAGGGACACGCCCTAGGCTGCCTAGGGACAGGACACTGGCCCGTGGTATTTGAATTGCAAAGAGGCTGAGATGTCCTCCATTCAGGAATTGCAAGGAAGCACGAGATGCCATTGGTCAGGTACCAGCCTTTGGTACAAACTGCTTGAAACCCACACATAAATCTGGTGCCCCAAGTGCATTGTGGTCTCCTGTCAATGAGAAATTTGGAGGGTTGCCCACTGTGGCCCACAGGCTGAAATGTCAGCTCCATGCATGGCATGCTAACACAGATGCAAAAGCCCCAGCGATCATATTCACATTCTTTCTAGGCAGGCAGGAACCCAGCAGAGGGAAAATGGTAAGGGGAACAAGAAATGTTACACTGTTCCTTTGCAATGGCTTTCCCAGAGATCCACCTGCTCTGCACTCACTGGCCAAGGCTGGCCTACATATGCTTCCCAGATTGGGGGAGGCTTGGTAACTGGGAGAGCCAAGAAGAAGGAAGTCTTACCCGCAGAGACCACCCTGCCCTCTGCTTTGGGGAAAAGGTACCCAGCCTACCATATAACTTGTCCTTGGCCACAGACAACCAGGAGACTCTAATGATCATCCTGGAGGTAAGTCACATTCTAGATGCCAGGAAGGGACTGTTCCCTTGAGCCAAGGGCACTGATGATCACCAACCCATAACTCAGAAGACAGA
>CABHPH010159166.1:63289-84966 GCA_902168325.1 Peromyscus nudipes | reverse complement strand
GAGTTTTCATTTTGATTAACAACAACAAAATACAAAAGAAAAATTATCCTGCATATTGCTAACTATAAAGCTTTAAATACTTTTATTATTATTTTTCCATTCATGGCCTCGTTGTACAATAAGTAAACTAGAGCCCACAGAGATGGGGAGACTTGTCTGCAGTTACATATTGTCCTATTGGCAAAGCAAGCCCAGACTTATAAGAACATCTTCTAGAGAGAGTTTAGCCTTTAGGTTTGTAGATACTGTGTTCTCATCTTGGATATATAATTTTTTAGCCACTTAAAATTTTTTTCTCTGAAAATTTACAATGATGATGTTTAGTATGGGGCATATGAGTTAATTCATACAAAGTGCCTGGTATATAGTAGCTGCCCAATGAATGTTGCTTTGCCTCTCCCCATCCTAGGGCATAATATTGCCTTATGTGATATAGCCTTATTTTCAGAAAGACAGAAGCATAAATTTTCTCTGGAAGTCAAATTAGACTTAGCGTACCAGACCACATGTCTCCAAGTGCTGAGGACATTCCTGATTTATGCATATCATCCCACCATTATTTTATTATTATAATTAGTTGGTTTATTTGTCTTGAGACAGGATTATCCTATGTAGCTTAGGCTGGCTTCCAACTTGCAATCCTTCTGCTTCTGCCTCCCCAGTACCAGAATTACAGGATTGCATCAGTTTGCCTGGAACCTTCATAATTAGTAATAGCATCCTATTTCACTTTCAGAAGTGCCTTTATTTAAATAAATCACAAGATCATCCTACCTAGAACTTTCTCAGTGTCTTCCTTAGAGCATCTTTCAGTTCCTTGTTCCTCATACTATAGATCAAAGGGTTTAAAATGGGTGTGATAAAAGTGTAGACCACAGACACCATTCGGCCCATCTCAGGAGAGTAGCTGGAACTGGGGGACAAATATATAAAACTGGTGCAGCCATACTGCAGGAGGACCACTATGATGTGAGAAGAGCAGGTAGAGAAGGCTCTATGGCGCCCTTCAGCAGACTGGATCCGTAAAATGGCTGTAATGATGAAGACATAGGAGATGGAGATCAGGGATAGGGGGATGCTTAGGACGATGAAGCTGATGATATACAGGGCAGTCCTGTGAACATGGGTGTCTGCACAAGCCAGGCGCATGACTGCAGGCATGTCACAGTAGAAGTGGTAGATCTCATTGTTATGGCAGAATGGGAGATGGAAGATTAAAATAGTTAGTGGCAGTGACAGCAGGAATCCCAGCACCAGGGACCCCACCATCATCTCCACACACAAGGACCAGCTCATGATGAGTGTGTATCTCAGAGGGTAGCAGATTGCGACAAACCGGTCGTAAGCCATGACTGCAAGCAGGACACAGTCAGCTCCACCCAAGAAGACGAAGAAAAACATCTGGGTGCCACAACCAGTGATGGAAACAGGAGTTTTGCCCATAGAGAGAAGGTTTGCCAAGGCCAGTGGTGCAATGGATGATGTATAGAAGATTTCCAGAACTGCCAAGTTAGCTAGGAAAAAGTACATGGGGGTGTGGAGTGAGTGGTTAATATGGACAATCACAGCGATTGTGGCATTTCCACTGAGGCTAGTCAGGTACATCACTAAAAAGGCCACAAAAATCACCATCTGCACCCCAGGGTCAGGTGAGAATGGACGAAAGAAGAATTGGATCCTGGCAGTTTTATTTGCTGTTTCCATGGAGGAGTGTGCAAGACCCGCCTCAAAGTAAAATGACAGGAGTCTCAAGGTATCTCTTACTGAATATGATGCCTTCCTAACACCTCTATTCACTGCTAGAGTACCTTCCAAGGTACCTCAGCAGCAACATGCATAGTTCATTTCACAGAAGTCCATGGAACTTATGACCTGTACATTTGCTATCTCCTTGTCTCTCTTTTCTTTCTCTCCAAGTCCCAAAGTCTGAGAAATCCTCAGTGGTGGGAGCTTCAATGCATCTGAATGAAGTGCAGACCGCAGTTCCTGATGTAGAGGAGCTCCCCAAAGTATGTGCTGAACAAATCAATGAATAAGACCAATTAAAAGTTCAAAGCTGCAAAATGGAGAAACAGGATATTGATTCATTCTATGAAACTTGAAATAAAAATATGTTAGAACTGAATAGGCAAATGTGTTTAATAATTTAGAGAGAATTGTGCTGTTGGTATTTTATGATATTATATCATAAACTCTTGTGTTTTTCAAAACCTAGAGTCTTTATTGTTTCATTTTGCTTTTGCTTTTGCTGCTGTTGTTGAGAAAGGGTCTCTGGTAGCCCAGGCTGGCCTCAAACTCACTGTGGAGCTGAACCTGATCTTGAACTTCTGTCCTTCTGCCTCCACTTCCTGAATGCTGGGATTACTGGTATGGACCACCATGCTCAGTTTTAGGGGGTGCTGGTGTTTTGTACCTGCTAGGCAAGAACTCTACCAACAAAGTTGAATCCCCAGGCCTGAATCTACCTTGTTTTTCTTAACATGATGATCTGTAGTTCCATTAATTTTCCTGCAAATGTGACTGCCTCTTTAAATGCTTAAATGCCTACCTTCACATACATCTGCCTTTCTTGGACCTCACTGTTCACGTTGACACTGAAAAAGTCATGTTTGTACCGTGTGGTTTACTCTAATCTCAGTCTTGCTTCCAACTTCATCCACTTCCGCTCTCAGTCTCCTCTCTTCTGATTAGTCTAAAGCCATCCACTTTTCAAATTCTAGGATCTGTTCTTCTTCCATGAAATCACCATAGGGTACTGTAGTTCAAAATTCCCCTTCTGAAATTATTCATGACATTATGATTTAAGTGGTATCACACTGCCTTTTCTTGTATCATTATGTCCTGTATCCTGTATATGTATATAATTGGATACAGGACATATAATACATATAACAGAATAATAATAATTATTTTATTATCAATAAATATATTGATTTTTCAAGACAGGGTTTCTCTGTGTAGCCCTGGCTGTCCTGGAACTCACTCTGTACACCAGACTGGCCTTGAACTCACAGAGATCCACCTGCCTCTGCCTCCTGAGTGCTGGGATTAAAGGCATGAACCACCACCACCCAGCTCCTAATTATTTTTTTTTAGTTTTCCCAAATCAAGGCTGGGGTTCTGAGGTCAGGAACTCTTTCTTATGACAAATAGGCATAATGAAACATGCTTTATTATGAATTTGCTCACTTAATCCATAATACTACTTCAGTAGGCATGTATGATCAAAACCAAGCCAATCTAACAGGTGAAGACACACATAGGAGATTAAGGAAGTCAGTGACTCAGAAAAGCATAACTTTCTCTTTCTTCTTTCTGTTTTTTTCCTATGCATGCTTTCCTTGACACTCTACGTTTCCTTACTCCTTCTCTTGACCACATAGTCCCCCTTTGTGCTGCTGGTGCTTATCTGCCATGTGGCTGACCTTCATTGTTGAACTTAACTCTAAATTAAGAAAGAAAGCCAGTCTGGGCAGTGGTGGCACACGCCTTTAAACCCAGCACTTGGGAGGCAGAGCCAGGTGGATCTCTGAGTTCGAGGCCAGCCTGGTCTATAGAGCGAGAGCCAGGACAGGCCCAAAACTACACAGAGAAACCCTGTCTCGAAAAAACCAAACCAAAACAAAACAGAAAACCCAAAGAACAAACAAACAAACAAAAACCCAGTGACATACAAAGGTGGAAGAGGCAGCCACCATGCAAATGACATGTAAATCAAAGGAGGTGTCACCCAGCACTTGAGCCTGTGCTTTCCCCTCATTTCACTAGCTCACTCCCATTCTCAAGAATACATTCCTTTTGTCAATAAACTGTCTTTATGTTTATTTCCAAAGAGAGAAATAGGAAGAAATAAAGAAAAAGAAGGTGTCGGAAATTCCAAAACCATAACACAGGAAAGCCATGGTTTGGTCAATTTGGTTACGCAGCATTTCTACTTAACCTTAGGTTATGTTGTATTGCCTCACTCTTTATTTGTTAAGTTGCTTTGTTGAGTGGTTGACGATTACAGCCTTAGGAAGAACTCTAGGTGGTCATTGTGGGGAAAATACAGCTAAGATAGAGCTAAGGACAAATTGATAGGTTATAGTGTTTTTAGACTCAAAATGCTGCCATAACCTAGACTGTGCCTTATCCAGTAAGGGCTGCCTGCCAGTGCAGCAGAAAGAACCTCTGTTCTTTGTCTCCTAATCATGGGGGAAGATATTTGTCTAAAAGGCAATGCTGTTTCTGAATACAGGGAAAGTGAGAGTGGTTTAATTGATCCTTCATTAGGGATAGAATGGGGATGAAGCAAAGAGTCCTCTGTGAGCTAGGACCTAATGCCTTGTGCAAAGCCCCAAGAATTTTCATTAGGTGCCTAGGGTTTGAAACACCTGCCTCCTGGTTGCCAAGATTCTAGTTCAAAGATCAGAACAGTGTCTTGAAATTAATGTAAACCCATACACAATGAACTACTCAGTTCACTGGGACTCCAGAGATCATGTTCTCTTTAGCCTTCCTAGGCTCAGGAAGTCACCATTTAGGCATAAATGTACCTAATTTTAAAGTAGTTGTATTTCAATGATGACAAAGCTTTCATTTCATAATAATGTTTAGAGAAAAGGAGAGGACAATCATTGAAAAATATTACATAGTCCAGGGTACTTCTCTAAACAAAATAGAACCCCAAGCATCATAGCATTATGGCATACCACCCATCTTAGTTTCTTTACGAAAATGCTTCACATTCATCATTTCCCCTCCTAGCTGGTGATGAGGCAAAGCTGTAAGTTAGGTCATACATGGGCAAAATATTGAGCCAAACATTGGGCGTTGTGAAAACACACAGTCCTAAACAGTGCTGATTTCATTCTTCATACAAGTCTTGGGGTGACACTGAATCCATGCATCCTTCCTGGGTTGGAATGTGTTATGCTCTAGGATCTAAAGGGTACAAAGCTATGTTCCTGGAAAACTGAAGCCACAGGACCTTTTAAGGATCATTTTTAATTTGAAAAATTGGGGGCAATAATTTTTATATCAAAACAAACATTGGTTTGCTTGTGTGACTTTAGGAGAATCAAAACCATAAGATTTCAAGTAAAGAGTTTTTTTTTCCTTTCCCTTTTGGCTAAATTCTTAGGAGTGTAAATTGTCTTGTTGCTGATTTTAGGTGCGTTGATTTAGAGCATGGATTGACTATCGCCTAGTGTAAGACACAATTCCCCAAAGTTTTCAAGTCAGGAATATTCACTTGGAACAGCTCCTCTCTTAATTTTTTTTTTTTTTTTTTGTTTTTTGAGACAGGGTTTCTCTGTGTAGCTTTGCGCCTTTCCTGGAACTCACTTGGTAGCCCAGGCTGGCCTTGAACTCACAGAGATCCGCCTGCCTCTGCCTCCCGAGTGCTGGGATTAAAGGCGTGCGCCACCACCGCCCGGCTTTTTTTTTTTTCTCTCTTAATATTTTTAAAGAAAACTATTTTTAAAGTAGCAGGCAATTTCTTCTGAGACAGATACAACTCAGAAAACTCCCAAGAGGCCTCTCCTTTTTAAAAAGATAGTTTATTATTATCTCTTGAGATTATTCACCAGCATGAACCAAGAGCAACAGCTTTCAAGTCTTTGCCCATCGCTTTACCCCTGTACCAGTTGACTAGTAGCCTTTGAAACTCACTGATGCCTGTAGAGTGAGAATTCTGTAGGTTACCTAGTCTATCTCTTTGAGGAAGAGAGTGTTTGATTTGTCCAAGATTGATAATGGATCAGTTTAAAAATTAGTCATTTAAATACACAAGATGCTAAAGGGGACTCAAAGATGATAGAGATGCCATCTCCTCTATGGGATTGATGGGACAACACCATTTACCAAAATTTTTGTACAATCCCACCTTGTCAGTTTCTGTCAGTTTTGATTTGTAGACAACATTTAATTGCAGCGAGAAAAGGGTATATTGAAAGAAACTTTATTTACTAAAAACCTCAAAAGAAAATCTCAGTGGCTATAGGTCAATAAAACTGCTTTCTTGATAATGTAATTCCAGTTGTATGTGTTTATGATACATATGTATGCTCCTATATATTATATAAATTTTGGAGTGATGTTTCCAGGGAAGATGACAGAAAGTAGGCTATGATAGAATTACATGGGGTGTGTTAGAATTCCATCTTTCTCACTTAACTAGTTTTGTAATCTTGTAAATCAGTTTGCCTTATCTCCTTGGACTAGCATCTCACTACTTCACTATAAGGTTATTGTTAGGTGCAAATGAAACAACATCTATGAGAAAAATAATCTAAAATGCTTAGCATCTATGAAGTGTTCAGTAAAGTGGGTAGATTCATTGATTCATTCCTTCGTTGTCTGTCCTGGCAATGAAAATAATTTCTGAGTGGATAGAATATATGGCAACCTATCTCATATTTTCTGGAAGAGATTCTGTGGCTTACTTGGTTCCATTTCTAGTTTCCTACATCACCTTTTACTGTTAAAAAGATACTAGCTTATGTAAAAGTGTGTGTGTGTGTGTGTGTGTGTGTGTGTGTGTGTGTGTGTGTATGTTGTGTTGTATGGGCATGTATGTGCACTCTGCCTTATTCCCACAAGACAGAGTCTCTCACTGAACCTGGAGCCCACTGTTTGAACTATGCTAAAAGTGATCTTGTCTCTGCCCCACCACAGTGTGGTCACACCCAGCTTTTCATGTAGATGCTAAAGATTCTAACTCAGATCCTCATGCCATTTCCCTAGCCTCATCTTAAAATATTTTGACTTTAAGTCCATCTGCATGGCAGGACTGACCTAAGTTTAGATATTGGCATCAATCTGGACTTACCCAAGGAGGGGAATAAAATATTAGTTGGGGGATTCTGATAGTGAGATAAGCAGAGCTGGAGGAACAGCATCATGACCATCATAGCCAGGGCAAAAGCTCTGCCTGCAATACAGCGTGTGGTAGCTTCTGGAGACACACTGGCTGCAGCTGTCGGAAGAGCTGCTGATGTCTAGTTAATAGCAAGAGAGGACAGGAGGTTGGCAAAGTGGAGATAAAACAAAATTGGACCCCTCTGCTATTCACTAGCCTATTTAATTATTCTTTTGTTTTATAATGATCTTGTTGGAAAAGGATCAAGACAATTTTGTATCAGTGAAAATCCCTTTATCTCTCTGGCCTCAGTTTTTGTTAAACAAAAACACTGGATCTTCCCAAGCAACGAAGCAGCAGCAGCAGCCGCAGCCGCAGCAGCAGCAGCAACAACAACAACAACACTGCAGGTTTCAATGTTAGATGCATCCAAACAAAAACTATTGTATCCTTATGAGAAATTATTTTTTGAGACAAAGTCTACCTATGATGCCTTGACTTGCCAGAAACTATAGAGTAGGCTGAAGTGCTAGGATTAAAGTCGTGTGTCACCACTGCCAGGTTTCAGCTGTGACATTCTTGAATAAAAGTTGTGTATGATTTGCTGGTTTTTTTCTTTTCTTTCCTTTTCTTTTCTTTTTATTTTTTGTCAGTAGCATCTAGAAAGGAAGGAGAGCCAAAGCTGGACCCTTTTATTGATAGCATACTCCTGAAGTTCAACAATGGCAGTATCCAGGCAGGCAATTTAATGTGGTTGACATGATATGTCTGCAAGTGAACCATGAAGGTATCACATAAAACTTGTGATTTTATTGTACATGTATGTTTAATTTAAAAAATTATTATTATTATTACTTTTTGTGTATAGGTGTTTTGCCTACATGTATGAATGTAGACCATGTGAATGCCCATGTGAGGGCAAAAGAGGAAGTCAGATCCCCTGGAACTGGAGTTATAGATGTGAGCCACCATGTTGGTGCTGGGAACTGAACCGGGTTCCTCTGGAAAAGTACCCAATGCTCTTAATTGCTGAGTGATCTCTTCAGCCCCTCATATTTTCTGAATGAAGAAAATGAGGTTTAAAAGTTTAACTAGCTTGCCCAATTGGTAAGTGACAGGTCAGGAGTTAATGCTAAGATCAACCTGGAATTAAGTCTGTCATAAATGATAGTTCATTAAACAATGCACTAGATGCAGAATAAGTGACAGCTGTCCTGGAGAGGAGAAGTCCTTTAATTCTATATTTTGATTTTTTTAACTAATAAACTATACCACTGTAAAGTGGTACACCCAAGCATCCCATCACAAAATTATGTTGATTTTCAGGCTAGAGAGTTGGCTCAATGGTTGAGTATGTGTGGCACCCATATGACAGCTCACAATCATTACTAACTTCAGTGTCCTAGAGAACTGAATGCCCTTTACTGGCCTCCATGGGCACCAGACATGCACATGGTGTATATAAATACATGCAGATAAAACACCTACACACATAAAACAATAAAAATAAATAAATTTTTAAAAAATCATGCTGATTTTTAGCTTCTATTTCCTTTCCAATCTTCTTACTCTTTCATTACCTACTTACTTAATATTTATTTTCTTGAATAATTTTGACAGATGTGTGTGTGTGTGTGTGTGTGTGTACATAAATTTTATACATTTTGAGGAGAGAGTGATGTTTCCAGGGAAATTCACACGTCCCCCTCCATACACACAAAGGGGAGCTGAGAGGAGTGGATGGAAGGAGGGAGGGAAGGGGGTTGCGGGACAGGCTCCGATTGTGTATTTCTATCTGGCCTGGAAGTTGCTACATGGACCAGGCTGGCCTCAAACTCACAGAGTTCAGTCTGCCTCAGCCTCCTGAGTGCTAGAATTAAAGGTGTGCATCACAACACTTGGCTTTATTTTAACAAATATTATTGTGATTTTATCTTTTCTTTCCTTTTTTTTTGAAGACTTTATCTTATACAAGGCCTAGCCCTAGTTTCTGGAGAAAGAAGAGTTGAAAATGAGAGAGCTCAACACTGAATGCAGAAGACAGTCAAAAGCACACCAGGCAAATCCAGCTGAGGGCTGCTCTAGAACAGTGTGCTGTGGCTGCCAGGCATTTTCCTCTCTTTGCAGCAATGCCTTTGAACAAGATGTGTGCCATCACAGTTTTTATTTTTAATGCAAAAGGAGGACCCAAAAACATTTGATTATTTCTTTTTTAATACTGGTATTTTCTAAAAACATTTGATTATTTATTTTTTTTAATACCGGTATTTGCTATTTTCTACTGCTGTGAAATTAAAACTGTGGATATTTTCAAAAAGCAGAGAACTCCTTGAACATATTCATATCTCTGTTTTAGGGCTGATTTAGTGTTGAGTATATATTATCCCACTTAGGATGTGTGACCTCGTACTCTTTGGAACAGATGTTTCTCCCTGCCTGGCATCAGTTTGACAAGCACGGCTTCACAATGCTTGAGTCCCGGAAAAGCTTCCAAGTATCAAATGCTGCTTCTGAGTAGGCATGACACAGTGGTTTTCTTTGCAAAGCTCCACACTCAGCCTCTCCCTGGCCAATGGCTACCCAAGCCTTGGCCTGATGACGGGCACAGGAGTTTTCTAATATAAAATCTGATGTAAGGGATGAAATTCTTACCTTTTGATGGACTCCTTTGGACTTCTATACATTACGAATTTACAAGAATCCTTGGCAAAATTCTGAGACCTCAAGGGCTGTACCTCAAGGCTTTTTTGTTCTTGTAAAATCTCCAGGTTGCAATGGTGACCACTTCTAGGTCACACGTGTTGCTAATTGACAGCATGATGGTAAAGCATTTAAAAAACAGACAAAATTCCTATCCCGTTAGTTCTAAGGGTACATTCCATCCTACCCTTTTCTTTGTTCAAAGTGACAAGTGGCTTTTACTAATGACATCTTTGTAGCTTGGAACTTAGCCTTGAAGTTGCACTAGTATTCAGACTTGAAAATATTGTTAAACAACAATCATAACTAACTTAGCTAACAAGCCTTTGTTGGTCCCCTGAGATGACTGAGGTCAGCTTGGGAAGCATAAATTAGCAAGATGAAAAAACACTGTACCCAAGAGTTAAAATGTATCAGGGCTATTCCACCGGTACAATTTCCCTAAGGACTGTATTTTAGTTAACTTGTTCATGTTTTCAGTGATGAGGTCAGTTGGGGGCAAGACAAATTACTGTTTCAACTTAGTTTACCTGAAAAATCATTTGTTTGTTTGATTATTGTTTTTAAAGGCTTAAATTGGGTAGACTAATTTTTGAAATAGGGTTTGAGGCAATGTACAAGAATGGTTAAAAGATAATACAGGCCTGATGCTGGGGAGATGGCTCAGCTGGCAAAGTGTTTGGGAGTTTTGATCCCCAGCACGCATTTAAAAAGTTGAGATAAAACACTTGTAATCTCAGCACTGAAGGTAGAGGCAGGAAGATCTCTGTTGCTGGCCAGCCAGTCTAGCTAAATTGGAAACTTTCAGGTTTAGAGAGAGACGTTGTCTCAGAAAATAAGGCAGTGACAAAGGAAGCCACCTGATGTCAACCTCTGGGCAACACACACATACACACACACACACACACACACACACACACACACACACACCCAAAAAGGTCTGGATTCAGACGTTTTTTGAATTAAAATTTTGTCTTAGCTACCCATTAGTAGTATGCTTTTGAGTAAGTTACTTATCTTTTTAAATCCTCAGTTTCCTAATTTGCAAATTGGAAACAATACTATACCCCTCCCCTCATGGGCTAGTAGTTCTGGAGATAGACTAAGATAACACATGGGCAATGCTAATCACAAGACATAGCACACTATTAGCTCTATTACAATTACTATGCTGTTCAGAGAGAACACTGTAAAATCCCATGGTGCAGAGAACGTTGAGAATTGCTTATGTAATCTAACCCCATTTCCAATATGACTATTCATCTACACTATTTTGGGCAGAAATTAAGTAACCCAGATCATCCACAATGGGAAATTAAATTAGGACAGAGGGGATGAAAACTTCAAAGGAAATAATAGTTCTACAGAATTATTGTCAGATACAGATCAAAACCTTGAGGAAAAACTTGATGACCATGAGATCTGACATACAACTTCACTTTCTCAGAGTATCACGCAAAGGTGTGAGGTGTAAGTGGTCTATAACAAAGACTAGGCTACCACACTGTGACCCACTTCTTCCAACAGGTTCCCATCATTGCAAGGGCATCATTTTAAAAGTTAAAAATGAAATTATGTTGTTCACATTTTCTCTGAAATAGCTAATTAGCTGTGCTCTATAAGGGGGAAAAGTCTGGAGATGAGGCCAGACTAGTAAATCAGGGTGATTATTTTTCGTCCATGAAGCCACAATGTGTAAAAATACTAGTTATATATATCAGAGTGCTTATGAGTGTAGTGAGTTCATACTGATACTGGAAGAAAATGCCTGGGATGGAAGAGGGTGCACAGGGACAGAAAGTTAGATAAGCACAGGGTCAAAAGAAAACAAATGGAATCCACATGGAAACCTCTAGTTACATGTATTAGAATATATTCTGTTTGTGTGTTCAAGTGGCTGAATCCATGATAGAAACATGTCACTCTACTGTCCAGCACAAAGTTTACTGCCTGACAATTTTAAAACATTAGCTTTGGAAACTTTAAGAAAATGCAAGAAACAATTTGTAACTTTGTTAGAGAAGTATTTCAATGGATTCATTTACCCAGAAAGAATGAGGGCTCAATGTTTGATTTGTCTCTTTGATAGTAACTCCAGACCATGACAAAGTTTTGAAGTCAGATATATGTACACATACACATGTTAAGTAAGATGGTCCCCAATTTACAATGGTTCAAATTACAATTTTTCAGCTTATGATAGTGCAATAGAGGCTAAATACAAATTGAACTGAAATTTGAAATATTAGGGTTTATCTCTTCCCAAGCAAGCAGTTTATAGCATGATACTCTCATGCTGCAAAACAGCAGCAGGAAAGCATAAATTCCAGCCAACTACGTGATTGCAAAGGAAAGCGATTCTGAGTCTGTAAGATACTGAATTCAATACATTGTATGGACAGTCAGTGCTTCACTATAAAACAGCTTTTATGATAGGTGGCTTTTGTCAAATTGTGGGCTGAAGTAAGTACTAAGGGGGCTAAGTCGTGATGTGCAGTAGGCTAGATGTATTGAATGCATTATGACAGGATTTTCAATTTGTGTTAGGTTTATTAGGATAATAACACTGTAAGTTGGGGGCAATCTGTGTTTGCCATGAAGATTCCAACTCCTCTTAATCTTTTCCTTCTTCTACATTTTAACTCTTTACTGTTCCTTGACATTCTACTTCTGCAACCACCAAATACTTATTACAAGCTGTCTGACTTCAGAATGCCTCATCTTAATTTCATTATCATTGTGATGCCATCTGGAAGCAACAACTCCTAGTAGCTAAGATGTTAGGTATGTTTAATCAAACCTCTTAAACTTCAGGGCATGGACATCTTTTAGGTTATGGAATTGCTACTTGATAATTGCACACAGAGGATGTGTAGCATGAATCTTAAAGGTACTTATTAATAAAATCAAACCTGAGGCCAGTTATTGGGGTGGATGTTGGAAGATCAGAGAAGCAGAACAAGCCACAGCTACCTCACCTTGCCAGTTCCTCAGCTGATCCTGTTTCCTCAGACTGGAAGCCTCTGAGTCCTTATCCAAATGAATCTCAGCTGAACTGCTTCTCAAAAGCCTGAATGCTTAACCAGCCTAGTTCCTGGTTTTCACGTCTTATATACCTTTCTGCTCTCTGCCCTCACTTCCTGGGATTAAAGGCTCACTTTCTGGGATTAAAGGCATGTGTCACCATGCCTGGCTGTTTCCATTGTGGCCTTGAACTCACAGAGATCCAGATGGATTTCTGCCTCTGGAATGCTAGGATTAAAGGCGTGAGTGCCACCATTTTCTAGCCTCTGTATCTAGTGGCTGTTCTGTTCTCTGACCCCAGATAAGTTTATTAGAGTGCACAATATTTTGGGGAACACAATACCATCTTTGGGGAATACAATACCATCACAAGGATGTAATCAACTTTCCCTTACTAAACATTTCAGCTCTCCCAAAGCATCTGACCCACTCACATTTTCCTGTTTGTGAAATCCTTATATAAATATATAAATTTATAAATGAGAAAGAGGGAGAGAGAGAGAGAGAAAGAAAAAAAGAAAGAAAGAGAGAGGATAGATTGATTAGAAAGATACCAGTTGTTCACCAGATTTACTTTTTCTCATGGAAATCTAACTACTATTAATAACACAGAGGCAAGAAAACTGCTCAGAAAATCCCAAAAGTTGTGACTAAGGCTGACCACTGCCTCCCTGGACTGTAGGACTGAAAAAAGACATGACTGAATGATAGCTATAAATGTCAAAGATAGTGAATAATCAGGGAAATCCACCAAAATGTGCTAACCTGAGAATAAAGTAGTATTTATCTTGGAATATGCTGGAAAATATGTATTTCAGTGGAGAGTCTTTTTCAATGTTTTAAAATTTCTTTATTCTGGGTTACATAAGGCCATTTTTGTATGAGTATATAATATACCTTGAGCATAGTCCTCTATGCCCTGTTATCTTCCACTCTTCCTGCTTCCTAATGTCCCTTTTGTTGCTCCAGGCAGTTAACTTCCTACTTTTCATGAAATGAACCGAATAAGGTACTAGCAACCGACTTCAAGGTAATGGAGATGAATGAACAGCTCAACAAAGAATTCAAAATGTTTGCTTGAAGGTGGCTCAGCAAACTTTAGGAAAATACAAGAAGTGATTCAAGAATTTATTAGAGAAACTGAACAGATATTGAAATAATTAAAGAAATAAAATAGAAATCCTACAGCTGAAAAATGTGATGAACAAAATGAAAAGTGCAATAAGGAACATCAATAACAACTGATCAAGTAGAAGAAAGAATCTGTGAACTAGAAAATACATTATTTGAAAATATTCATCAAAAGAGAAATATGAAAAAAGGAATAAAGAGTAAGGGTAAAGATTCCAGAGTTATTGGATATAATTAAAAGATAAAACATTGAAGTTATTGATGTTAGAGAGGGACAAAGACAAAGGAAAACCGTTTAGAGATGCAATAGCTGAAAAACTCAAATTCTGGAGGATATATAAATATTGATTGCTGGAATGTCTTCAGTAAGATTCAATCAAGCTTTCAAAATCAAATGTAAAGATCTGAAAAACACTGTGAGGAAAGAATCAAATAATGCATGTGTGATGGTAGACTTCTTTTTAAAAAATTATTAATTAAATTTATTCGTTTATTTTACACCCGGAACACAGTTTCCCCTCCCTCTTCTCTTCCCATCCCTCCCTCTATATGCTCTTCCCCCCCAATCCACTCCTCCTCTGTTTCTTTTCAGAAAAGGGCAGGTCTCCCATGGGTATCAACAAAGCATGGCATATCAAGTTGAGGTAGGACTAAGCTCCTTCCCTTGTATTAAGGCTGAGTAAGGCAACCTAGTATGAGGAATAGGCTCCCAAAAGCCAGTCAAAGTGTTTGGGACAGCACCTGCTCCCACTGCTAGGATTCCCACCAGTAGACCAAGCTACACAACTGTCACACATATGTAGAGGGCCTAGGTTGGTCCCATGCAGGCTCTCTGACTGTCAGTTTAGACTGTGTGGGTTCCTATGAGCCCAGGTCAGTTGTGTCTGTGGGTTCCCTCATAATGTCCTCGACTGCTCTGGCTCTTACAATCTTTCCTTCCCCCTTTCAGCAGGATTCCCTGAGCTCAGCTCAATGCTTGGCTGTGGGTCTCTGCATCTGTTTCTATCAGTTACAGGATGAAGGCTCTCTGATGACAATTGGGTAGTTACCAATCTATGAGTATAGCAGAATATTGTTAGGCATCATTATGTTGACTTTTTTTTCTCCTAGTCATGTTTGGTTTTATCCTAGGTCTCTTGGCCACCCAGCCTCTAGGTCCTAGCACTCCGGGTCTGGCACTTCTAGCAGTGTCACGGGTGGACTCACTCTCGTGGAATGGGTATGAGGCTGGAACAGCCATTGACTGGCCACTCCCACAATCTCTGTGCCACCCTCACACCCCCCAACCCTCACTACATTTCTCATAGGCAGGACAAACTGTAGGTCCAAGGTTGTGTGGCAGGGTTGGTTTCCCAGTCCCTCCTGGTCTGGAAGTCCCACCTGGTCACAAGAGACAGGGCCAGTTCAGGCTATTCAACCACCATTGCTAGAAGTCTTAGCTGGGGCCATCCTTGTAGATTCCTGGGAGTTTCTCTTGCACCAGGTTTCTACCTGACACCGAAATGCCTCCCTCCTTCCAGTCTGCTCTTTCAGTACTCTCTCCCTCCATTTATTCCACAACATGATACCTCATGTTCCCATCTCCACCTGTACCCAGTCCATCTACAAGCTCTCTCCTATTTCCCTTTCCCCAGGAGATCCATGCATCTCCCCTTGGGCCCTCCTTGTTACCTAGTCTTTCTGGGTCTGGGGATTGTAGCATGGTTATCATTTACTTTACACTAATATCCACTTATAAGTGAATACATTCCATATTTGTCTTTCTGTGTCTGGGTTACCTCACTAAGGATGATTTTTTTTCTAGTTCCATCCATTTGCCTTCAAATTTCATGACGTAATTGCTTTTAACAGCTGAGTAATACTCTGTTGTATAAATGCCCCACATTTTCTTTACCCATTTTTCAGTTGAGGGGCATCTAGGTTGTTTCCAGATTCTGGCTATTATAAATAAAGCTGCTTATTATGAACATAGTTGAGCAAGTGTCCTTGTACTATGATTGAGCATCCTTTGGGTATATGCCCAAAAGTGGTATAGCTGAGTCTTGTGGTTGGTTGATTCCCAGTTTTCTGGGAAACCTCTATATTGATTTCCAAAGTGACTGTAAAAGTTTGTACTCCAACCAGCAGTGGAGGAGTATTCCCCTTGCTCCACATCCTCTCCAGCATAAGCTGCCATCAGTGTTTTTGATCTTAGCCATTCTGACAGATGTAAGATGGTATCTCAGAGTCATTTCAATTTGCATTTCCCTGATGGCTGAGGATGCTGAACACTTCTTCAAGTATATCTCTGCCATTTGAGATCTTCTGTTGAGAATTCTCTGTTTAGATCTGTACCCCATTTTTTAATTGGATTATTTGGTTTTTTGATGTCTAGCTTGTTGAGTTCTTTGTATATTTTGGATATTAGCCCTCTGTTAGATATGGGATAGGTGAAGCTCTTTTACCATTCTTTGGGCTACCTTTTTTGTCCTATTGACAGTGTCCTTTGCCTTACAGAAGCTTTTCAGTTTCATGAGGTCTCATTTATTAATTGTCAATTGTAGTGTCTGTGCTACTGATATTCTATACAGGAAGTTGTCTTTTGTGTCAATGTATTCAAGGCTATTTCCTACTTTCTCTTCTATCAGGTTCAGTGTAACTGGATTTATGATGAGGTCTATGATCCACTTGGACTTGAATTTTGTTCAGAGTGATAGCTATGAATCTATTTGCATTCTTCTACATGCTGACATCCAGTTAGACATGCTGATATCAAGTTAGACCAACATTATTTTTTAGAGATGCTTTCTTTGTCCCATTGTATAATTTTGGTTTCTTTGTTGAAAATCAGGTATTCATAAATGTGTGGATTCATGTCTGGGGCTTCGATTTGATTCCATTGACCCACCTGTCAATTTTTATGCCAGTTCCATGCTGTTTTTATTACTATAGCTCTGTAGTAGCACTTGAAATTAGGAATGGTGATACCTCTGGAAGTTCTTTTATTATACAGTGTATTGTTTTTAAGCTATCCTGTTTTTTCCCATATGAAGTTGAGTATTGTTCTTTCAAGGTCTATAAAGAATTGTGTTGGAATTTTGATGGGGATTGCATTGGATCTGTAAATTGCTTTTGGTAAAATGGCCATTTTTACTATGTTAATCCTACTGATTCATGAGCATGGGAGATCTTTTCATCTTCTGAGATCTCCATTTTTTTTCTTCAAAGACTTGAAGTTCTTCTCATGCAGGTCTCTCACTTACTTTGTTAGAGTTATCTGTTGTGGAATAATTTTTTTGTACACTGTGAAGATGTGTCATTCTGATTGGTTTAATAAAAAGTTGAATTGACAAAAGCTAGGCAGGATTTTTAGGCACACAGGATGCTGGGAAGAAGATGGCAGAGTCACCAGCCAGACAGAGAGGAAGCATCATAGGCAGTACAGAATAAATGGTAATAAAGCCACAAGATAAAAAGTAGATTGATAAAAATGGGTTAATTTAAATTGTAAGAGATAGTTAGTAACAAGCATGAGCTATCAGCCAAGCTTTTATAGTAAATAATAAGTATCCATGTCATTCATGGAGAGCCAGCAGTCCCAACAAAAAGGTCTGGCTATACTTACCCCAAGATATATTATATTATTTGTGGCTATTGTGAAGGGTGTTGTTTCCCTGATTTCTTTCTTGGCCCATTTATTGTTTGTATATGAGGGCTACTGATATTTTTTGAGTTAATATTGTATACAGTCATATTGTTGAAGGTGTTTACCAGCTATAGGAATTCCCTGGTAGAATTTTTGAGGTTGATTATGTATACTATAATCATCTGGATCATCATAGTGATACTTTGACATCTTCCTTTCCAATTTGTATCCCCTTGATCTCCTTTTGTTGTCTTATTGCCCTAGCTAGAACTTCAAGTACTATATTGAGTAGATATGGAGAGAGTGGACAGCCTTGTCTTGTTCCTGATTTTAGTGGAATTGCTTTGAGTTCCTCTCCATTTAATTTGATGTTGACTGTCAGCTTGCTGTATATTGCTGTTATTATGTTTAGGTATGTTCCTTATATCCCTACTTTCTCCAAGACTTTTATCAGGAAGGGGTGTTGGATTTTGTCAACGGACTTTTCAGCATCTAAGGAGATGATCGTGTGTTTTTTTCTTTCAATATGTTTATATGGTGGATTACACTGACAGATTTTCATATGTTGAACCATCCCTGCATCTCTGGGATGAAGACTACTTGATCATGGTTGATGAGTTCTTGAATTTGTCTTGCAAGTATTTTGCATCAATATTCATGAGGGAAATTTGTCTATAATTCTCTTTCTCTGTTGAGTCTGGGTAGTTTGGGTAGTCAGGGTGACTATGGCCTCATAAAAAGAATTTGGCAATGTTCTTTCTGTTTCTATTTTGTGGAATAATTTGAAGAGTATTGGTATTAGCTCTTCTTTGAAAATCTGGTGGAATTCTGCACTGAAACCATCTGGCCCTGGATTTTTTTTTTGGTTGGAAGACTTATAATGAATGCTTCTATTTCCATGGGGTTATAGATCTATTTAAATTATTTATCTGGTCTTGATTTAGTTTTGGTATCTGGCATCTATCAAGAAATTTGTCTATTTCCTTTAGATTTTCCAATTTTATGCAGTACAGGATTTTGAAGTATGACCTAGTGATTCTCTGGACTTCCTCAGTGTTGGTTGTCCCCTTTCATTTCTGATTTTGTTAATTTGGATATTATCTCTCTACCTTTAGTTAGTTTGGATAAGGGTTTGTCTATCTTGTTGATTTTCTCAAAGAACCAGGTTGTGGAATAATCTTTTTATATACTGTGAAGATGTGTCACTCAGTTTGGTTTAATAAAAAGCTGAATGGCCAGTAGCTAGGCAGGATTTTTGGGTCAGAGAAGATGCTGGGAAGAAGGGAGTTTCAGAGACAACAGACATGCAGGAGGAGATGTAAAAGCCATGAGTCACACGGCAACACGTAGATGAATAGAAATGGGTTAATTTAAGTTATAAAAGTTAGTGGGACAAGCCTAAGCTATAGGTCAAGCTTTCATAATTAATAATAAGTCTCTGTGTTGGGTTTTGTGAGCTGATGGCTCAAAGAAAAATCTATCTACAAATGGCATCCAACACGGGGCATGTATTTCCACATAAGACCTGAGAAAGCTTTAAAAAAGCTTCCAAACGCACAAAAATGGAGCCAAACATGGCTTCCTAGTTCCGGAGTCTCTCATAAAGGCTGCCGTACAGAGACACATCTCCTGGCCTTTGCCTGCAGAGTTGAGCTGCCAGTGTGCAATGAACTAAGCTGTGCAGAGGTTTAAGTTTTGCTCATGTAGACAGAAAAGATTACAGATATGCAGTAAAGCAGTTTCAGATAAAAAAAGAAAAACAAACCTCCAAACAGGTTACAGTGTGTTTAACAATGTGTGCAGGCTTTAAAAAAAACAAAGAAAATGGGTATAGACAATCATAGAAAAAATAGTTTATAAATAATAAAGTCTTTAAAGAAAAAATAAATAATATAAAAAGGATAAGCCGAGGTAGGCGGATCTCTGTGAGTTCGAGGCCAGCCTGGGCTACCAAGTGAGCTCTAGGAAAGGCGCAAAGCTACACAGAGAAACCCTGTCTCAGAAAATCAAAAAAAAAAAAAAATAAATAAAAATAAAAAAAAATAAAAATAAAAAGGATAAGCCACATAGAGATGGAAAATACATAGGGAGTCTGGGCCCTATATGGTGTTTTATTGACTTTAAAATTTTTGATTGCTGATGAGCAAACAATAGTTGCTGGGAGACATTAGATTATAAAAACTACTAAATTAAACTAACCTATATATTTTAAAAATGTCTTAACTTCAAAATGGAAGTAAAAAAAATATTGTGTTGAGGAAGAGGTTATATTTTTGTTTCCACAGGAAACAAAAGGCTGTAGATTCCTTCAAGGTTGACAGAGGTCAGGTTTGATCTGGGGAGGATCCCCTGAAAATCCTGACCACAGACATAAAGAAATATACCAAGAAAAACTACAAGACAGGTGACATATATTTTATCTGCTTAAACATAAAACAAAAAAATCATCTTTGGCTGGCTTGTGTACAATGCACAGTCCATACTTGTGTTAATGCAGATATGTATATTACCTTTGAAAGTTTATGTGTTTTCAGAGCCAGGGGACCAGACACCAGTGAAAAATGGGTGGCCAGGTGATCCAGCCTCTCAGAATGCCTCTTTTGCAGTTTCCTCAGAGTTCTGCATCCAGAACAGCTTCAAGGCTGCTGGCTGAGATGGTCCAGCCTCACAGACTACTATACAAAGGACTTGACCATTATCCCAATTTTCTCAGGATCCCCCAGAGATGCCAGTGCCCCCTGACAACAGGAAGCAGTCTAGAGAACACCATGCTCACATTCCCAAGGGGCAGGGTGGGTGGTTTTTGGTCTTTCAATGGATGTTTGCCATCATTTAGGGGGGTTGGTTACAAGTTGTTATTGGTTGTGGTCAGGGAAGAAACTAAGCAATGGAAATTAGATTCAGGGATCTCATTCTGAAAAGAAAAAGGGGGATATGTAAATTATAGGATAAAAGGACAGATTTTAAACTAAAAGCAACTATTAATCTCTAATATTTACATTGGCATGGATTTTTGTATATTGATACAAATTTTTATTTTTGTTATACTATATATAATTTCTTGTTTAAGATATTTTTGTATATTTGATGCAAATTTAAGGTTATTTTTGTTATACTTTATATATGTTTTTATTCTTATTTAAGATATTGTACCTATGCAATTCATTTAAAAATGAAATGTGAAGTTTTAGTCCTTAAAAGCTATTTAGCATAATAAAGACATACAGGTTAATAGTTATGTATAACTATCAAACTAATAGTCATGTTAGGTATATTTTAAAGGTCATACAGAGATATATTTTAGATATATAGGTGATTTGCAAACACTTCTAAGACCTACAGAATATGGCATTTAAAATGTTTTAATAATATGACTTTTCTTGACTGTGAGACATGTCTGCTCTTGGCAGTATCAATTTACTTCAAAAAAAGATGATGGGAATCAAAGAACCCCCAACTGGAGTTTACTTTTTTGTGGCAAAAGATAGCCATTTGAGCAAGAAAATGCCCTTGCCTTGGCTATGTACAGTATTCTGTCCAAACTGGACAAGCAGGACACAAAATAATGACTGCTGACCTTTACCAAGACAGGGTGGGACAGTCCTTCAAAAATTCCTGCTTCACAGAAACATCTGTTAGATATTCCAGTTCTGTAGGCTGAAGATGGATGTCCCAATGTTGCAGAGGAACCATGGGTGACTGTCCAGGCAGCCAACTATTTCTGTCATTTCTTTTAGTTTTAGAAGTTGTTTGCTCTGCACTTCCTGTTTACTCAGGTAATATTATATCCTCCCGGGATTTTTTTTTTTTTTGGTTTTTTCGAGACAGGGCAAGGTTCGAGGGAAAGAGAGCTTAGGGGAGTGGGAGATCCCAGCTGGATCAAGAACAGAGAGGGAGAACAAGGAATAAGAGACCATGATAAATGAAGACCACATGGGAATAGGAAGAAGCAAAGTGCTAGAGAGGTCCCCAGAAATCCACAAAGATAACTCCACAATAGACTACTGGCAATGGTCGAGAGAAAGCCCGAACTGACCTACTCTGGTGATAGGCTACCAAACACCCTAACTGTCATGCTAGAAATCTCATCCAATGCCCGAGGGAAGCGGATGCAAAGATCCACAGCCAGGCCCCAGGTGGAGCTCCAGGAGTCCAATTGGCGAGAAAGAGGAGGGATTGTATGAATGAGGATTGTTGAGACCAAGCTTGGAAAAAGCACAGGGACATATAGCCAAACTAATGGAAACACATGAACTATGAACCAATAGCTGGAGCCCCCAACTGGATCAGGCCCTCTGGATAAGTAAGACAGTTGATTAGCTTGAACTGTTTGGGAGGCATCCAGGCAGTGGGACC